>VZQC01007915.1:590221-635211 GCA_009823505.1 Rhizomys pruinosus
TTTTTTTAGTACTTCCATTTCCTTTTTGAGCTCCTCAATCTCTTCTTGGTGCTTCTCAATCTCTTCTTGGTGCTCCTTACTTCGTTGGTTGGCTTCCTTTTTCAGTGTTTCTACTTCCTTTCGGAGTTTGTTTTTTTCTCCCTCTAGTTCTTTCTGGAGTTTGTTGGTCTGTTCCTTTAGTTCTTTCTGATGTTTGTCATTGTATCCCTCTAGGTCCTTTTTGAGTTTTTCATTCTCTCTCTTTAGTTCTCTATATTCTTTATTTTTTTCTCCCTCTAGTTCTTTCCAGAGTTTGTCGATCTGTTCCTTTAGTTCTTTCTGATGTTTGTCATTGTATCCCTCTAGGTCCTTTTTGAGTTTTTCATTTTCTCTCTTTAGTTTTCTGAATTCCTCTTTATGTTCTTTAATTTCTCTGCATAGGTCTGCAATTATTCCTCTAAGATCTGTTCCTTGGGTCTCCTCCAAGGGGTTCCCATTGTAGCTATCTCCTACAGGTTTGGTAGAGCTTGGTGCAGGATTTTCCTGTGCCTTTCCCATGTTGTCCCTTCATCGTGTCCCTGGCATGTGGGCTTCTCTTTTGTGGTTCAGATCACAAATAGCAGATGGTTTTGCTTTCCTCCTTCAGATGCTTTTTTTTTTCTTTCCTCCTCCTTGTTTATGGAGTATTGACTTGTCTACTTTTCAATTTTGTTTCTATATTGGATATTGGAAGCCAAAGCACTCTTCTCTTCTTATTCTGAAGGTTCTCCAAAAAAACAAAGTCCACTTGGATTCTCACTGATCTCCAAAGGTACTTGCCCAAGTGACTTCCAGGCAGCCTGCACAAAGGTGCAGAGCCACTGGCCCTGGCCCAAATCTCGGATTCATGATATTTAAAAAGGAGTAGATCAAGTTGAGAGGAAGATCTGCTATGTGATATCTGAGAGGAGTTGGAGGGGAGGACCTGGAGAGTGGATCTGATCAAAACTCATTACACACACATACACACACACAAACACACACACACACACACACACACATGAAATTCTCAAAAAATAAATTAAAAATATATTTTGTTTTTAAAGGAAGGCTGTTAAGAATATTTTGAGGACAAAATATTGCCAATAATGTGAATTTTTCATTTTTACTTCTTCTTACATATTTTCCTCATAAATGAAGCTTTTTCATATTGGGTGGGAGAGATGATAGGGCTAAAATGTAGAGTCCTTCAGCTGGATATGTTTGTTTTCCACGTAACATTATGGCTCTATTGCCTTCCCTTCCTTCCCCAAACTCTTCAGCCAGATTCACTACACTCGGTTACCTTCAAATATTCTTTGCACAGCCTTCCACATGCTGGCAGTATATTTCTACTTTAGAAAAAGATTTTGTATTATGAATCAATGTCAAAAGGCAGTGAACTGATGACAGTCATTGTCTCTGGATGGTGAGATTACAGATGATTCTTTATTTTGTTCTTATTGCTTATCTGTGCTGTCTGGATTTGCTGTAGTGAATATATATTGCCAGGGAATGGAGCCATAATCAAAGCAGTCTTAAAAAGATTCAATTTCATTATAATGTCAAAGTAAATAAGACTGGATAGAAAAGTGTAGAAGCAGTAAGGTCTCTTCCTGGTGAAAACAGACTGCTGATTAGGAGAAATGACTGGAAAGAAGTAAAAGAAAATGTTCATAGTTGCCTCAGGGATAAAGACTCTACTCATAGGGCATGGGATAGGATGAGAAGTGCTCAGGATGTCAGGAGGAAGGGCTGGGGTCTGCAACTCAGTGGCAAAGTACTTGATGAACAAGCACAAAACTCTAGGTTTGATCAATAGCACTGTAAAAAAAATGAAATAGGACTTTCAAATGGAAAGCTCCATATACTTTTAGGGCCTGGTGTTATATGTATAGGAGGATCCTGAGTTCAAAGTCACTTTCTGTTACACAGTGAGTTCAAGGCCTGCCTTGGCTACAAGAAGCCTGGTGCAGGAGACTCATATTGTTGGAATGGTCTAAATGCAGGGTTTGCACATAGGAGTGAGACTTCCTGAAACTTTGTGCCCTGGGTAGTCTTAGCCCCACTTGGTTGACTCAGATGCAAACAGGTTTAAACTCAACCAACTTGAGTGTGTGGTGTGTGTGTGTGTGTGTGTGTGTGTGTGTGTGTGTGTGTGTGTTGTGTATATCTGTGGAGGCACATGGTGCAATGCTTGTGTGGAAGTCAGAGGACAATTTTACAGGGTTGGTCCTCTCCTTCCACCTTTATATGTGAGTTCAAGGAGTTGAACTTAGTTTGCCAGTCTTTCATAGCAATACACTTTCCCTGATGAGCCATCTCATTTGCCCCACAATACCTTGGTTTTTGAATAGCCATTTGATTATGTATTTGTTAGAGAGAAGTTCAGTCAGTAAATCATCCATTTTACCCTAATCTGTCAGCAATCAACATTCTTTGTAACATCTCTGTCCAGTCATGTTCCTAAATCTGTTAGATTTTCAACTGTTCTCTCACCAATACTTTGAACTTGCTTGTCGTTTTATAGATTTCTGAGCACAGACAAAATCAACGGGGTTTAGCTAATTCTCTCCAAGGATATCATCCAAACTCAGCTGAGAATTTGTTTCAATATTGCCAGATAATCCTGCATGTACTTTCCTTCTTCCTTTCCCTATACCAGTGGTTTTTAAATCCTCACCTATTGTCCTTAATCTACCTCCTACATAGCTTCCCTCCTTCTCATTTAACAATTTTGTCTCCTTTAGCAATGTGAGCCTTGGCAGGAATCAAATGTTCTATCCATAATGGATCGTTGATGAGTTTAATTAAGGAATCATAAAGGTGAAGGAATTGTTTCAGGAAACTAACATGGCATGACGTGGACCCTGGCATCAGCAACAGGAACATGTTGACCCTGTAGGCTTGTTGGATCCAGAAAAGCAAGTCGTCATCGGAAGTTGCTGCCTTGTAGGGGCTGTGGACTTTGGTAGAGGGAAGCAGTCACCCTGAAGCAGCTCAATAAAGGAAGCACAGAGCAAATAAATACTCTTGTCCACCTCTTTCTTTCACTTCCCACTAGCCACATCCAGCCTGAAACTTCCTACCAGCCAGCTTCCCAATTCCTGTGTAGGATGGAGAAAGGGAGTAGCAGATCTGGCTTCAAAGACATGGTAATGCAGGGTAGTGAGCAGTGGGCAGTGTTTCCATCCATTTCTGCAGTTCATTTCTGGATCTTTCTATGATCTTTTTATTTTCATTCCCATCTGAATTAAAGTGATGACTCTCATCCTCTCCTGAGTCAGTTGCATGGTACGTCATCACACAACCTGACTTGCCTGTGGCCACTGGCCACGGGTTACTCTTAGTCTTATATTTGAACATTCTCTTTATACACATTCCTTCCTATTAAGCATTTCAACATTCTTACTCATTTCTCACATCAAAAGTAAGTAATAATGTAAATATAGAACACATTTTTCTCTCATGGTTCTATGGGCTCTGGCCACTGTCCTTGTCTTCTCCTTCACAGTCAAGGTCCGGATAGGGAGATGAGCGTTTTCTCACCTGCTGACCTCCCAGTAGTTCAATGATCATTTAAGGCCTGGTTCCTGCCAAATCTAAAGAACATATGATGCTCTTTTCTCCCCTTCTGTGTAGACTGAAACATCTAATTCTACTTAATTCTTGCTAGAAACTCTCTTTAGCCTTGGGTTCCTATGGAAGGGAAGGGAGTGCAATAGTTACTAGCATGCCTTTTAAAGTCAAAGGGACAGAATCAACCCAAAAGCTGTGTCCTACAGCAAATTTAGGCTCTAACTTTCTTTAACCTTGCAGATGAAGTAGTAATATTATCAACCCTAAGGGGTTGTTTGAAAGAAGATGATCTATTTAAAGTGCATAGATCAGTTCCTGATCCACTGAAAGTACCTCATAAATGAGAGCCATGGCTTTGTGTTGCCAGAATTATGGTTTTCAAAGTTTCTCTTCTGTTCTTTGTGCATACTACATAGGTGAACTCAGCAAAAACTACTGATTTAATTACCATCTCTCTTTTTTTTACTGCCAATTTTTAAGCTTTGTGCATTTCATACAAAATTTCCAATTAAGTTTATACCGATTCCCTATTCATTGCCCCCACCCCACCAGAGTTCATGCATTTTGCTAAACATGTTTTTCATCTTTATCTCAGTCTCTTTTAAAATTTTCAGTGCAGAAGTTGACTGTTTTGAGCAGAACTTCACCGTTTCAGTTAGTTCTTTGACCCAGTCCTTTTTGTTGTTGCTGTTGTTGTTGTTCCTTCCAATCTGCATCACTCCAAAATATGCATATATTCATGCCACATATATATTTTAGCATCTTCAGCTTATGATTTCTTTCTTTTTCAAAAAATTAGACTAAAAGATGTCATGTTTGAAGATTCCTCCTTGGCAAGCCCAAACAACCATCAGTCTCACCCTTGTGCTCCACACTGGGGTTTTCCCTTCCCATGGTCACCAAATGAGATCCAGTAAGCACTGCATCCTATCTTGATCTTCCAGTACTTATCTCTGTTATACAGCCTGGGTAGTCCAACAATGGCAGTCTATACTCTGAAGAGGCTGAATCCCGAGTAGTAGCTCAGTCAACAAGTTGGATGTCTCAGCAGTCCTCATCTGGCAGTGAAGGTTTGGAGGATTCTTGGAGAGACAGGAGTTAACTACTGTCTCTGTGCTGCTAACTTTGCAACTCTACAGGCCATCCAATCTTCCTTCCTATACTCAAAACTTCTGAGTGTATAGAATGTTCCATTGGCACAGCAAATTCTAGAATCATCTCTTCAATTTTTCATGAATATTCTTCTTGCAACACTCCTTATCTCAAAGAACAGTGCCGATGTTCTCAGCTATACAGGCTGCAATCCTGAGCTCTCTAGCTCACTCACCACCTCTTGCTCTCTGCCTCTATTTCTTTGTGTATTTTACACTCCTATACTTCTATTCATCAATGCAATACTACATACTCTCATTACCTTTTAAAATATTTCAGTTTTTGTGCATTTTATTTTATTTTTTTTATTTTAGTTTTATTTTATTTATTTATTTATTTATTTATTTATTTATTTATTTATTTATGTGTGTGTGAATGTACTGTTTGCATGCAGGTCTGTGCACCCGTGTCATGCAATGCCGTGGAAGTCAGAAGAGGGTGTCAGATTCCTCTGGAACTGGAGTTCTCCTGGAATCGGAGTTACAGATGCTTCTCAGCCGCCATGTGGTTGCTGGGGATTGAAACTGGGTCCTCTGCAAGAGCAGTCGGTGCTCTCCAGCCCCGAGTTTTTGTGCATTTTATACAATAAACCTTAATCAAATTTAGACTTTCTCCCCTATCCATACCTTGCTATACCCCCCCCACCCAGGATTTCATGTATTATGTCATACATGTTAGGTCCTATCTGGTCAAGCATGTACCCAGATGTCCCTCAATGCAAGTTCTTCCACTGGAGTCTAGTCAGCCTAGACTAGAGTCACTTCCTTAAAGAATATCTGTTCTCTCTCACAGAGCAGTAATCAGTTGCCAATAGTTCCTCCACTAGGATTGGGGCATGCTTCCCATTTCCCCAGTTCTATGCTGGGTTTTTGACTCATTGAGTCAGCATAGGTGTTATGCATGGTGTCATTATTGTTGCAAGTTCATGAGGGCAAGTTCCCTGAAGCATGAAATCCTCTGTTTCCTATTTTCATGCAACAACCCTGGCTCTTACAATCATTCTACTCCCCGCTTCTACAATGGTCCCTGAACCATGCGGTGGGTGATGTTTAAAATACGAGACTTATCTTGGTACATAAACTCTGCAGTCTCTTATTCTCTAAAACTTAGCCAGTTGTGGCTTTCTGTGTGAATCACACTCTGCTGTATGGGGAAGCTTCACTGGTGATAGTTGAGAGATATATTAGTATTTTCTCTAATTCCTGTTCTACTATGTTCCATGATACTTAGGCATAGAGGTTCCACTGTAGATGTGGCACTTAGGGCTGAGCATCTCTTACCCCACCACTATAATTGTTTCCTTTTCAAAAAATGTATATATTTGTTATTGTTATTTTATTTTTTTAAAGGATTCACAATATAAGAGCACAGTTGTTTTCAGATCACATTGACATTGCTCAGTTTGCCATACAATTAGGTAATTGGTGCTAGCATCCACAGATGAGGGATACCATTCCATTCGTCGCTTGTTTTTCTGGGACTGTGTTACTTCACTCAGAATGATATCTTCTAGCTCCAGCCATTTACTTGCAAAGCTTATGATGTCATCTTTCTTTACTGCTGCATAGAGCTCCATTCTGTAGATGTACCACATTTTCTCTATCCACTCATCAGTTCAGGAGCACTTGCATTGGTTCAAGCTCCTTGCTATTGTGAAGAGAGCTGCAATGAACATGGCTGTGCATGTATCTCTGCAGTAAGATGAGTCTTGTGGGTTCATACCCAGGAGTGGTATGGCTGGGTCAGGTGGCAAGTTTATTCCAAGTCTTCCAAGGGCTCTCCACACTGCTTTCCATAGTGGCTGTATGAGTTTACATTCCCACCAGCAGTGGATGAGTGTTCCCCTTTCCCCACAACCTCTCCAGCACTTGGTATCATTTGTTTTCTTGATCCGAGCCAGTCTTGTTAGAGTGAGATGATATTCTTAAAGTGGTTTTACATTGGCACTTTCCTTCCTATATATTTGTGACGGGAACACTTTATTTTTTTAATTTATTATTTATTGATTTATTTATGAATGTACTGTCTCATGTTAGGTTTGTGCCACCCTGTTGTGCAATGCTGTGTTGAAGGTTCATACAGAGGGTGCGGATCCCCTGGAACTGGAGTTCTCCTGGAATTGGAATTACAGACAGTTCTCAGCCGCCATGCGGGTGCTGGGGATCGAACCTGGGTCCTCTGCAAGAGCAGTCGGTACTCTTAACCACTAGGCCATCTCTCCAGCCCCTGAACACTTCTTTTTTTTTTTTGGTCTTTTCGAGACAGGATCTCCCTGTAGCCCCAGCTGTCCTGGAACTCTCTCTGTAGACCAGGCTGGCCTTGAACTCACAAAGATCTGCCTGCCTCTGCCTCCCAAGTGCTAGGATTAAAGGCATGTGCCACCATGTCTGGCTCCTGGACACTTCTTAAGATGATTCTCAGCCATCTCTAATTCCTCACTTGTGAAGTCTCTGTTCAGCTCTTTGCTCCATCTATTGAGTGGGTCATTTGTTTTCTTTCTTCTTTGTTTTTGGAGTAGTTTATATATTCTAGAAATCAATGCTTTGTCAGATGTTTCTGAGGTGGAGGTTTCCTCCCACTCTGTGGGTTTTCTCTTTACTTCCTTGATTTTTTTTTTTTTTATGTACAGAAGCTTTTGAGTTTAATGAGGTCCCATTTGTCAATTGTTGACCTTAATTCTTGTGCGGTTGCTGTCTGATTTAGGAAGTCTTTTCCTATGCTTATGTCTTGTAGGCTGCTGCCAACTTTTTCTTCTATCACCTTCAGAGTTTGGGGTTTCACTTTGAGGTCTTTAATCCATCTGGAGTTAACTTTTGTACAGGGCTAGAGGTAGGGGTTTAATTTCATTCTTCTACAAGTGGTGATACAGTTTTGCCAACACCACTTGCTGAAGATGCTGTCTTTCCTCCATTGTGTCTTCTTGGCCCCCTTGTCAAATATGAGATGGCTGAAATCATATGTGCTTAAGTTTGGATCTTCAGTTTTGTTCCATTGGTCAACAGGTCTGTTTTTGTGCCAGTACCAAGCTGTTTTTATGACTGTAGTATAGTTTGAAGTCTGGTATAGAGATCCCCCTTGTATTGCTCTTTTCATTCAGGGTTGTTTTGGCTATTTGGGGTCTTTTGTTTTTCCAAATGAAATTAAGGACTTTTTTTTTCCAAGCCTGTGAAGAAAGTTTTGGGGATTTTAATTGGGATTGCATTAAATCTATACAAGTGTTTGGGTAGAATGGACATTTTTACTATATTAATTTGTAATTGTTTCCTAACTGCTACCAGTCTATGATAATTACTGTAACTTACTTTGGGATTAAAGGTGTGCACCACCACACCTGACAAAAATGTGGTTTTCTTTTAAGATTTTTTTTAATGGGGGACATGATATTTATAGCACTATAACCAAGCAATAATATCAGTACTTCTCATTTATTTTTTAAAAATATTTATTTACATTCCCACCAGCAGTGGATGTGTTCCCCTTTCCCCACAACCTCTCCAGTAATTGGTGTTTTTTGTTTTCTTGATCTTAGCCAATCGTTTTTTGTGTTTTTATTTTTTTGGTATTTTTGAGACAGGGTCTCCCTTTTAGTACCAGCTGGCCTGGAGCTCGCTCTGTAAACCAGGCTGGCCTTGAACTCACAGAGATCCGCCTGCCTCTGCCTCCAGATCTTAGGCAGTCTTATCAGAGTGAGATGATACCTTAAAGTGGTTTAAATTTGCATTTCCTTAATTATTAAAGATATTGAACACTTTTTAAGATTTTTCTCAGCCATCTTTACTTACTCACTTGTGAAGTCTTTGTTCAGGTCTTTACTCCATCTTTCGAGTGAATCATTTGTTTACTTCTTTGTTTTTTGAGTAGTTTATATATTGTGGATGTTAATGCTCTGTCAGATGTATCACTGGTGAAGGTTTCTTCCCACTTTCTGGGTTTTCTCTTCACTTCATTGATTGTTTCTTTCACTGTATAGAAGCTTTTGAGTTTAATGAGATCCCACTTGTCAATTGTTGGCCTTATTTCCTGCACAGCTGCTGTTTGATTTAGAAAGTCTTTTCTTTTTAAATTTTCAATTATTATTATTTTTTATGTGTATGAGTGTACTGCCTGCATGTAGGTTGGTGCACCCATGTCGTGCAATGCCGAGGAGGTCAGAAGAGGGCTGCAGATTCCCCTGGAACTGGAGTTAAAGATGGTTTTTAGCTGCCATGTGGGTGCTGGGAATCAAACCCGGGTCCTCTGAAAGAGCAGTCAGCGCTCTTAACCACTGAGCTATCTCTCTAGTCCCAGAAAGTCCTTTCTTCTTTTTTTTTTTTTTAGAAAGTCTTTTCTAATGCCTGTGTCTTGTAGGTTGCTGCCAATGTTTTCTTCTATCACCTACAGAATTTTGGGTTTCACTTTGAGGTCTTTGATCTATTTGGAGTTGATTTTTGTACAGGGTGAGAGGTAGGGCTTTAATTTTGTTCTACAAATGGTGATCTAGTTTTGCCAGCACCATTTACTGAAGATGCTATCTTTCCTCCATTGAGTTTTTTTGGCCCCTTTGTCAAATATGAGGTGGCTGAAATTGTATGAGTTCAAGTTTGGATCTTCATTGTTGTTCCCTTGGTCAATGGGTCTGTTTTTGTGCCAGTACCAAGCTGTCTTTATGACTATAGCCCTGTAATATAGCTTAAAGTGTGATAAGGTGATCCCCCCTGTATTGTACTTTTTGCTCAGGGTTGCTTTAGCTATTCGGGGTCTTTTGTTTTTCCATATGAATTTAAGGATATTTTTTCCAAGTCCGTGAAGAAATTCATGGGGATTTTAATTGGGATTGTATTGAATCTGTATATTAATTTGGGTAGAATGGACATTTTTACTATATTAATTTTTCCAACCCATGAGCATGGGAGGTCTTGCCATATTTTGATGTCATCTTCAATCTTCTTCAGGGGTTTATTTATTTATTTATTTATTTATTCCCTTTGTAGAGGTCTTTGGTGTCTTTGGTTAGGTTTGTTCCTAGGTATTTTATTTGAAGCTATTTGGAAAGCAGTGTGGAGAACCCTTAAAAGACTCAAAATTAGCTTACCACCTGACCCAGTCATACAAATCCTGAGTATATCACTACAAGACTCATCCTACTGCAAAAGATACATCCACGTCTATGTTTATTGAAGTTCCTTTCACAATAATGAAGAGCTGGAACCAACTCAAGTGGATAAAGAAAATGTGGTACATCTACACAATGGAGTTCTATGCAGCAGTAAAGAAAGATGACATCATGAACTTTCCAGGTAAATGAATGGAACTTGAAACCATTATGTTAAAAGTGAAGTAACACAGTCCCAGAAAAACAAAGGATGAATGGTATCCCTAATTTGTGGATGCTAACACCAAATCCCTAGTTGAAATATATGGAAAAGGGGGTGCAGCGAGGGGGCATGGAAAGGGAAATGAGTCTAAATTGGATTGAGAGATGATGTATGATGTATGAAAAAGTTTAATAACAATAAAAAATATTTTTAAAAGAAAGACATTGAAAAGGGAATGTGTCTAAATTGGACTGAGAAGTGTGTGAAAATCACAAAACATCAATAAAAATATTTTATAAAAAAGAAAGGCAAACTGAGCAAAGTTAATGTTATATTTCTTTATATCTGAAAGCAACTGTGCTGTTATAATGTGAATCCCTTCACAGGCTCTAGAATTAACTTAACCACTTATTTTCAGACTTTGTAATTGTGGTATATGGGTGGAGGGTATGTATTCATATTTTAGAGTAACATAAAATTAAAGGAAAAAAATGTGAATTCCTAAACATATTTTGGAATTAACATACAGTTTATTTTCAGATGTCGTAATTTTGATATATATGTGATGTATATATAAGCATATTTTGAAGCAATAGAAACCAGAGGGAGCAGCAACAACAAAATGACTGAATCAAAGAACTGACTGAAACAGTTAACTTCTGCCCAAAACAATAAACCTCTGCAGAGAAAAACTTTAAAAAGACTGAGAAACAAAGAGCAAGACATATATGGCAGAACGCATGAACTGGGGTGGGGTGGGGGACATGGAAAGGCGAATGTGTCTAATTTGGACTGAGAAATGATGTATGAAATACATAATTTATTTTTATGTGTATGAGTGACTACATGTGTATAAGTGCACGTGTGTTGTGCAGTGCCCATCGAGGTCAGAAGAGGACATCAGATTCCCTGGGATTAGAGTTACAAATGGTTGTTAACCACCATGTGGGTGCTAGGATTCAATCCCAGGTTCTCTAGCCAGTCTTAATGTTGAGCCATCTCTCCAGCCCCAGCACTTCTCATTTCTTGAAAACTACCTAGTATTCAATGACAGGTATGATGGTTAATATGGATTGTGTCCTTAGTTGGATGTAAAATCACCTAGAAAAGAGCCTCTGAGCATATTAGTGAGGGATTATTTAAATTTGATTAGCTTATGAGAATGTCTCTATGGGAATATGTAATTTAGCTTAATTCAGATGGGAAGACTCATCCTGAATTTGTGCAGCAACATTCCACGTACTCAGGACCTGCGCTTCATGCAAAAGAGAAAGCAAACTGGACACAAGAATTCATCTCCTTTTGTTTCCTGACTATGTATATAATGTGACCAGATGGCTCAAGCTCCAGGGATCCGTCCTTCCCATCAATGATGGCCTGAACTTTGAAACTGTGAGCCACAGTAAACCTTTCCTTTTGTCAGGCCATTTTCTCAGATCAATAAGCAAGAGGAAAACCAATAATTATGCAGAAAACCAATAATTTTAAATCTCATTGCACCATTACAACTAGGGTAAGGTCTTTCTACAGGGGGTTCTGGGTTTAAGTTGGATAACCTACTAAAGAATTTCAAGCAAAAGAGAGTGACTGGACCTTGAGAGTCTTCAGGGTACCAGAAGGCAGTAGAAGGCGAAGATACTGTAGACAACTGCTATTCAACTTGAAATGCTCATTGGGGTCAGACTTGCTTATATAATTACAATAGCTATTAATATTACCAATTATTGAGTGAATGTTTTATTCAGGACTATGAATATGTATTACCTCAATTAGTTTCACAATGCCTGTAAAATTGGCATTATATTTAATTCTATACAGTTAAAAGAACCTTGAGACTTAGGGAGATGGGAAAGCATGCCTAATACGAAATGTCCAATGTGTAGTACAACTTGGATTCAAGGTCAAGTCTCATTAAGTCCAAAGCTTGTGAGCCCAGCCAAACTATGCATGAATAGATCGGTTGCATTAACAGGATGCTATAATGAAAAAGAGTTATTGCTCAGCTACAGATGAATACCAAGAGAAGACTAAGGAGCTCTTAAAACCTGAACTTTCATTATGAATCCATCTCCCATACTGAGGGTATCAATAAGGAATCCAGGAAGCAGCCCAGAGAGTAAACACCAACCAACTTTAAGTACCTGCTCAGTCCTAAAGGCACTGATGCTGAGTAGCACTAGGGGAGCAAGGTCACTCTTGCTTCCTTCCCTGTCTGTCTTTTCTTTGACCCACATGTAGGAGAAGGGTGGAAATACAACTTGTGGAACCTGAGAACTGGGTGAGCCTCTCTTCTTGTTTCTCTGCAGGTCCTACTTGGGGGAATGTCAAAGGGTTAGCTATAAAGAAGATGGAGGTTTTGACTTATAAGCAGGACTGGACTGGTCACTGAAAATAGTATGTGTTATGTGATCTGAAGTGCCAAAAAGACTTTGTATCATCTGAGTGGGCAGAAAAGACTCAAGCCAGACCTGATTTTCATTGAGGGGAGGGATAAAGCACAGGTTGCTCAGAATACAACCAGATGACTAGTGAAGGATTTGCACTTACACAATAGGGCAGCCATACATTCAGGTGGCAGAATGGGGCAAACATTTCATGAGGAGGCCGAGGTTGGGACTAATGATCTAGACCTTAACACACTACAGTCCCGTGACCTTGGCTAGGCAGCATCATCTTGAAGAACCTCTATTTCCATATCTGAAACCTAGGGAGGGTTTAGTTGTCTTAGAAAGTTGCAAAGAAGATATAACGAGATAAAAAATATAGTGTGGCTGTACACATGTAAGATTATTACGTGAAAATGTGCCAGAATAAGAGGAAATAAATCACAGAAATGAGAGGGAAAGTTACTAAGACTTATTTTTTATTGCACATTTGTACATTTCATACAATGGTTTCCAAGGTTTATTTTAGGATAACCGTCTGTGTGTGTGTTTGTGTGTATGTGTTTGTGTGTGTATGTGTGTACATGTCAGAAGTAAATGAAGCATAAATCAGCAAATCAATAACCTACTTGTAAGACAGTTGGTAAGAAAACTGTTTTTTGTTGTTTAGTTTATCAGAATCCAACAGATTTTGATTGTTATAAAACAAACCAGACAGGCTGTTTCCACACTTTTTGAGTCCTCATGTTGTTTGCTATGATTCTGGAACTCTCCTCACAATATATCACAAATGAAATATAAATAGATAAATGATTCAAACAACAGTGTTTCTCTTTTCTCTTTGTGTGTGTGTGTGTGTGTGTGTGTGAGAGAGAGAGAGAGAGAGAGAGAGAGAGAGAGAGAGAAGAGAATATGATGTTGAGCTAGACTTTACTAGGAGCTGAGTTTTGACCAGCACTTCTGACATATTTGCCATTTGTCTCATGAGTCCTTGTAGGAAACCATTTTCCAAACTGTCAAGAAGAAATGTTTAACCTCTGTCCAATCAAAAATAACGATTTGTGAGGCTGGAGAGATGGCCTAGCGGTTAAGAGCGCCAACTGCTCTTGCAGAGGACCTGGGTTCGATCCCCAGCACCCACATGGCGACTGAGAACTGTCTTTAACTCCAGTTCCAAGGGAATCCGACGCCCTCTTCTAACCTCTGCAGCATTGCACTACACGGGTCCGCAAACCTATGTGCAGACAGTACACTCATACACATAGAAATATAAATAAAATTAAAAATAATGATTTGTTCATTCCTTCCAGAGCATTTTCTCCATATCTGTGGAAAACCCCCATCTATACCCAAATTCTATTTCAGATTCTAATTGTGACAGTATTAAGATCATGGCTTCTCATTACAAAAAAGACAGGATGGTTGTAGTAAAATCCTATAAGGCAGAACAAAGAGCCATCTTATTTATTCAAGATATTGGCTAATTGAGCCAATAATTATCTGACAATTTATCTATCTCTGCCTCATAAACAATCACCAATATACTCATGGATGAATCTTATTTGAAAAAGCATAAGGGAATATGAAAAAAAATCTAATTTAAGATGTTTTTCTAGAACTGGCTTGAAACATAAGTGCTATCAAATGTGTTCTCTAATTTTAAAGGAGTGGGATGATACATATTCCATGCACAAATTAGTTGCCATACTGACCACAAAGTATGCAATAGTAACACGTGTAGGGCATGTGATTACTAAGTTTTCTTTCTTTTACAGGTACAGCTGAAAGTATCATTTGGGATCTTAACACGTACGATCCCCATCAGAAATTTCAGAATAGTTGGGCTGGAAATTGATCAGGATAATCATTTATTTCCTGATATCTTTGTTGATTCACATAAAGAAGATGGTATTTATTCGAAATGGACAATATCTGAAACCTCCACAAAGTACTTTGGATACGTCTACCTTATGAATCAACTCCAGTAAGATGAACCTGAGGAGATTCAGTAGAGAGCACCACAATATTTTCTGTGGATCAAGGGACATACCATGTGAGCCAGCCCATCCTTTCCACCACTGTAAGTGGCAGGTTTGAGTATCATCCATTTTACATAGCAGGAAACAGACAAAGGTCAAGACTTGAAGAAAAGAGGTTTTAGGAAATGAACTTCTTCTTCTTTTTTTTTTTTTTTTTTTTTNGTCTTTTTGAGACAGGGTCTCCCTGCAGCCCCAGCTGTCCTGGAACTCATTCTGTAGATCAGGCTGGCCTTGAACTCACAAAGATCCACCTGCCTCTGCCTCCCAATGCTAGGATTAAAGGCGTGTGCCACCACACCCGGCGGAAATGAACTTCTAATGTTCTCTGATACTTCGTGTTTCAAAGAACGACAGTGGGTCCATCATAGGCAGATCTAAAAGTGGCATCCTTTTTCTGAACTCTCTTACACCTTACCTGTATATCTTGTAGCCTTTTTTTACATTTGTCCCACAGTTCTAGTTACTTTTACATTTCTTTTCTCTTCTTTCCTACATCAAAGCTAATGTCTGATCTATCTCTGTAGCCCAAAGTATTTAGCACAGTGCCTGGAAACTGTGTCTAAATGAGGCCTTTGCAGAGACCAAAGCTGAGTTTCACAGAATGACAACTGTAAACCAATAACAAGATAAATAGATAAGGTGGGTCTTTGGAGTGTGGTTCTCCTGGGAATACTTATTCTCATTAGAAAAGCTATGCAAATTGTTCATGAACATATTATACCGAGTTAGGTATTATAGCACCCTTGTTAAAAGAGATTTGTAGTTATTACATAGCTATTTACTGTTACTATTATGTTGAGAGCTTCATACAAATTCTCCCACTAAATCTTGATAATTCTTTTAAAATTTATTTATTTTTATATGTATGAGTATTCTGTCTGCATGTATATAAGTGCGCCCATGTCATACAAAGCTAACAGAGGACAGAAGAGGTTGTCAGAGCACCTGGAACTGGAGGTACAGATGGTTGTTACCCATCCTGTGGGTGCTGGGAAATAAACTTACATGTGGCTACATCTCCAGAGTCTGATAATGATCCTTGAATAAGGGCTATCTTCAACTCTACTTTCCAGATGAGAAAAGTACAGCCCAGAGTAGCTGAAGAACTTGTTCCAAATCAGACAGTGAAGCTTGAATCTCTAAACAGAATCTGTTTTATCTTTATGAAAGACAAAGCTCTATCCACTCTGTTATAGGAAATCTTTGATCCAAATTCTCTGGGGAAACTTATATTCAGTCTCTAACTTCAACAAGGAAAACAACCTGTTATTACTTCTCCTGTCTAACACACACACACACACACACACACACACACACACACACACACACACGTACACATGCAAAAGGGAAGGAAGAAGAAAATCTCTGACCTCCTATACACAACATCAGTACTTGGCAGTAAACTCACATAAACATGATGTATATTAATAATCTTTATTTCCTTCTACTTAATATGACTTTGTAGCAAGTTACTTGAGGTATATCACTTCCCTCCTGATCTTTCTTAAGGAGCCTATCCTACAAGAGGAGATGGTCAAGTTCAGCCTTGCATCAGATTTTAAGTTTTAGAATTTGAATGAGTGAAGGAATAATCCATTACCAAATACTATTTTTTTTCTTGAAAATTGGCAAGATATAGTCAACATTCCTTTTGAAAGAAAATGCCATGTGGACTCTCAGGAGAAAGAGAAATGATCTACCCTCAATAAATATATAATTTAAATGAAAAGATAAATTCATTTATCATTTCTACCATTTACAAGCATTGGGACATGGGGACATACTTCTGCTATTTTATAAAAATGCCAGGGTGAAAACACATGCACCAAACTGTCCTGGACTTTATTACTATATGCTTTCTGCCATTAAGAAACTTAGAATTATTGGAGACTATTAATGCCATCATAACACTTTAACATGCATACAATCCCTTTCTATAGAAGAGGAAACAGGTTAAGAGAGTCACACACCAGGTAAGTGGCTATATTTGTCAGAGTTTGACACAGAAACAGAATGAATGTGTGTGTGTGTTAGATTACACATAGTATTTATTAAGTAACATGACTCACATAATTATGAAGAACAAGAGAGTCTATCATATACTGGTATAACTGCCAGGGGTCAAAGGCCTGATTGATGTCTGAAGGTGGGATGAGACAGATATCTCAGCTTAGAACAAGAGCACAAATTGCTCTTTCCTCTGTCGTATTTTTCTTCTATCTGTACCCTTAAAAGACTGGATGATGCCACCCACACTGAGGCCTATCTTCTTTATCTACTCTACTGATTGAAATACAAATCTCTTGTGGTAACTCTCACAGTCTTTCCAAGAATTAAAGTTTTACAATCTATCTGAACATTCTTTAACCCAGTCAAGATGACACATTAAATTAACCATCACAATGAATAAGCTGCTCTTTGAATCTAGGACAGTGTGTTCTTTAGGGTCAAATCAAATGGACCCGTGGGAGCAGCAGGTAGATTGCAGTGGGTAGGAAATTGATTTGTAAGCAGAGAGACAGAGAAGGAGAGCACAAATGAATCTATTCCAAACCTAGAGAGGTGAGGAGAGAAATTTAAGTCAGGGGAAAATTCTTGTCCGGCTTGCTTGGCTTTGGGGAAAAGTTTTGAAACAAAATACAGTGCCTGCAATCTATGAATTACAGAAAAGATCATTACTCAGATTTGCCAAAACCCAACTCTTAGTCTGGTTATTGTTTAAGATCCAAAGGTCACATGTAGATGGGAAATGTTGCAATTGACTCTTTGATATTCAGCTATTCAAATAAAGGACAGATAATGGTCCTTAAGCAAAGAAGCAAGTACAGGAGACTGGGAACAGGTGAACTGCCTTCCAGATCTTTCCAACATGTTATAAGACCATTTATAGCTTTCTATCTCTAGAACTATCTTGACATCCACTTATAGTAAGCAAAAGGCTAAGAGTGCCCACAGAATTGTGCCCTCTTGTATATGGGCCCTGCAACACCCCCTTAGGTATGAGAGGAATCTCTAAACATATTGAATGACCATTGTCATGCTTGTGCTACATCTTATGACAAAGAGAGCTGCACCTGGATGAACTCATTTAACCAAGTGAACCCTTTAAAATCAAACTTTAGTAAGTGGAAGAGAAGGCTGTCAGAGATTTGACAGTTGAGAAAGCCTTGGAATACTATTTTGAAAACCAAAGGGACCACATGGCAAGCAATGTGGGCAGCCCTAGGACCTGGAAGACACCTCTGGATGACACTCCACAAGGAAATAGGCTTCAGTCTTATACTTCCCATTAATTGAAGGCAACCAACAACTTGAATGATATAGGAAACACATTTTTTCCCAGATCTTTCAGGTGAGAGTTCAGCTTGGTTGATATCTCCGTTTCACTGTCTTGATGACCTCAAATTGCTAAACAGTATGGTTTAAAATCACCGTGTTGTGGTAACTTGCTTTGCAGCAATGAAGGACTGAGGCAGAAGGATTACTATGACTTTAAGCATACTTGATTTTTTTTCTGTCACAAATACTTAATATTTTTTCAAAAAGTTATAAAGAAAATTCACCTTTTGGAGCTATTCTATTGAAAACATAGTTCTCCCAAATTGCTACTATGTTTTGCAGCATTCAACTTGGATTGAAGATGTTCCTAGAATCTGATAGAGAATATAGAAGTCTTGATCATATACGAACAACAGCATCTGTATAACTATGCACCCAGGGGATTCTTGCAAGGCAAGCAGAAGTATTGTGATGTATAAAGCATAGGTCCTGTCAGGAACAGGAATAGCTTTTCAAAACAGATGGACAGATGCCGGGCGTGGTGGCACACGCCTTTAATCCCAGCACTCAGGAGGCAGAGGCAGGCGGATCTTTGTGAGTTTAAGGCCATCCTGGTCTACATAGTGAGTTACAGGACAGATGGGGCTACAGGGAGACCCTGTCTCAAAAAGACAACCCCGCCCACAATAGATAGACAGAGATTCATATTCTCTGTTTCTCTCTCCTCCCTCCCTCCCTCCCTTTCTCTTTCCTGACTTGCCTTGAACTCACTATATAGCTCAGAATAATGTATGTTAAATGCCACAACAGACATAGTTCTCTAGTTGGTAATCAATGTTGTACCACAACAATGATCTCATTATAATATAAGAAAGTTTAGACAACCTCTCTTGGAAACATTTCTCTAAGTAACTCAGAGATGGCAGCTACTTCTACAGTGTGATTTTTCTATACCAGAGAGTTTAGTTCCAGCTTTGAGAATGAAGAAGAGGGCAATATCTTAAACTTCCTAGACTAGAAGTGTCATATGACATCAACTTATTCCTCATGGTAAAAACTTAGAGTAGTCCTTCACAAAAGCCTGGGAAATATATTCCTCCTGGGTAATCAAGAAGAGAATCTAGGATGATAAACATAACATTATCTTTACCACATGTTCTATGGGAGAAAAATAAGTCTCTGATTTTGGTAATGACACTTTTGGTTCATAGTAGTCTAACATCCTAGTTATTTTCAAGGACCATGAAGAGAACATGGTAAACTCAGAATAGAATTAGACTTAAATGGAAGCAAGAACATAGATTGCTACCTGGGGATCTATCAGAGGCTATTATTCATTCCTTTTGTGTGGGGAGTGTCTCACTCTGTATATTTGTTGCAATCACCTTTCTGGTAATCTGATTTCGTAACAATTACGCCTCTACAGAAACCTTGAATCTCCATGATGATTTTCTAGCTCACCTTTTGTAGAATGGTCTCAGTTTTTTTTTTCCATCTGAAACTCCTGAGGTCTTAAGTTTAGTGGTCTAGCTCCTTTTTTCTTCAAATTAAGCTATTCAAGCCACTTAGGTCCCTGGTCGGACTGTCTGAAAACCATCATTCGGCTACAAGCCCACTCCTGATCACACAGCAATACATCCAGGAGGCTGCGACACATAATCCACTGGCCATTCAGCAAGGTTATGGGAAAGGTCCCCTTGAAGCTTCTTGTACAAAGTAGATCCCCAAGCTGGAAATGGTTGGCACAGGCCTTTAATCTCAGCACTTGGGAGGCAGAGAGAGGCAGGCGAATCTCTGTGAGTTCAAAGCCAGCCTGGTCTACACACTGAATTCCAGGTTAGCTGGGGCTACAGGAAGACCCTGTCTAAAAAAATAAATAAAAAACAATAGATTACTGCAATTGAATGCACTTGATCGGATTTTTGGAGGGAGAAGTGAAAAGACCATTTCTCTTCATCTTTTAGTTATTTTCTGATGACAAGCTAGGGCTCAGAAACATGATACTCCTCTAAACTGGTGCCCCATGTCCATTCTCTAGCTTCCTTAGTGTTGATAGTCACTCAAGTATACTGGTCAGAGTCCATGCCCCATTCACAATCACCATCTCCATGGAAGCTAAGAGACAAATAGGGCTGGAGTAATGAGAATGCCAACTTCCTGAATCCAGAAACGCTGAAACAATATTGTGTTCTTAAATGTGACGGTAAAATTGGGGAGCTTTTTTTTTTTTTTTGTCTTTTTGAGACAGGGTCTCCATGTAACCCCAGCTGTCCTGAAACTCAATATGTAGACCTGGCTGGGCTTGAACTCACAGAGATCTACCTGCCTTTCCTCCCGAGTGCTGGGATTAAAGGTGTACACCACCACGCCTGGCAAAAATTGATGATTTTAAACAGAAAATTTAGATATGATGTTCCAATCATGGTCTAGGAGATATGTTTCAATGCCCAACATAGAGTTCACTCTTTTCTCTCTTCAAATAATTTTAGGTATGATTTGAAGTATACCTTAGTAGAGTCTGGCTTTTGCTCTGAACCATGAGGGATGCACCAGCATATGAATTGCCTCTTAATGGATAGCAAAGGACACTCAAACCCAAAGAGCTCTCATCAACCTCAGCTTCACATAGAATATTCTGGTAAAAGTCTGAAACTGGAAGATGCCAATGCATCATCCCACATGCCTGTTTTAATTCCAAATCAGTCTCATTAATCACCAAAGGGACTTTGTCAAAAAGCACGCTGCAGCAAACTTCAAAGTTAAAACACTGTTGATTTTAGATTCAACCCAACAACCAGTGATTGAGTGCATCCTCTCTGTCCAGACATTGTACTAGGGCTGGCTGATGAGAAGATAAGTAAAAATTGGTGATGGTTCTCTGACAGTATACTGCCTTTGGGTTGGAAAGAATAAGTTTAATTTAAAGTAATTCATGATAAATACCAAAGAAGAGTTCCAGACAAAATGCAACAGAGCACAGAGGATAAAGACCAAGATAAAATCTGCTTGGGGGAGAACAGAGACTAAGTCCTAGATGAAATGTCAACTAACATTATTCTTGAAAGATGAGTAGAATTTTGTCAGGAGGAACAACATCATTCCAGGAAATCCATTAAGCCCAATTATCACTTGAAAAAAAATTCTATGTGAGTGTGTTTTTCTTTTTTAAAATTTTATTTATTTTTTTATGTGTATGAATGTACTGTTTGCATGTAGGTCTGTGCACCTGTGTCATGCAATGCCTCGGAGGTCAGAAGAGGGTGTCGGATTCCCCTGGAACTGGAGTTAAAGATGGTTCTCAGCCGCCATGTGGGTGCTGGGGATCGAACCTGGGTCCTCTGCAAGAGCAGTCAGCGCTCTTAACCGCCAGGCCATCTCTCCAGCCCCATGAGTGTATTTTTCAGTATATATTTTTCCTATGTTTGTGTTTCTACTCAAAGTGCAACTAAACAATATCTGTATCTTGAAGCAAACAGGGAATTGAAATATCATGGAGATGAATTGTATCGAATCTATGAGTGGGTACCAACCAGCAGTCCACCATGGGGAGGCAACTATTAGAGCTAAGCACTTACTGAACTTATTTTCTATCAGCGAGACAAGATGTAATCAAATTAAAGAGTATAGGCCTTGGGCAAAATAACAAAGGAAGAACCCATGTGTGGAAATTATTTTCTAGGGACCTCATGGCAAATCAAAAGAAAGTCGAGGAGGAGGAGGAGGGGAGGAGGAGGAGGAGGAGGAGGAGGAGGAGGCGGAGGCATTTGAAAGAGCATGGCACTGAGGCGCAGAGAACTCACATCCACTCTTTTCTGACTGACATTCACTGAGGCTGTGATTTCAGAGAGTCACTTCTTCTTGCTAACATTTAATGATTTATTTATTTGCATTTGGGTGACAAAACAGGATGAACTGCAGCCAGCAAACATTGGGCTAGATTCCAGAAACCTAAAAAGTGAAAAACTAAACAGACTCTGAAATGAATTTACACTATTCCCAATCCTCTCCATTTCTGTCTTCTCTAAAATAATTGCAGCTTACAGAGTCATGGTATGAAATCTCCACTGAAACCATGGCATGGAGAAACCAGGATGGGATTATCCCAAGTTAGATCTTTTTTGTTTAGTAGGCATGTCAAACTCTTTGGAATAACATGTCTTCAATTGGCAAATGGCAACACAAATTGGCTCAAGAAATGGCATCACAGCTGGGCAAATGAAGGTCAGAGGGGCCTGATGACTTCTCTAAACTCAAAAAGTTAGCCAGTAGCAAGATTGCGTCCAGAACCCAATCCTCACTCCACTGCCCGAATTCTTAGATACTCTCCATAACAATACTGAAAGAGCTCAACTTCTGAATTTTTGCAACTTCTTGAAGAATCACTAGTTAGTATTCTCCTTTTTTTTTCCTTTTTTTATTGATGTTTTGTGCATTTCATACATCATTTTCCAATTCAGTTCAGGCATATTTCCCTTTCCCTTCCCCCCCACCCCCACCTCAACTGAGATCATGCATTCTGCCATGACTGTCCTGCATATTTCTCTCAGTTTTTTTTCCATTTTTTAGCTATAAGTGATAATCCATGAGTACAAGCATCCTTCATGTAAAACCAATTTGCAGGCTGTTGTGCCTAAACCCCCACAGCCCCACCTTCCAGCGGGGAGTGACGGGTTGTGTGTTCCATCAGGTTAATCAAATGAGGGTCCAGACTACATTGCTGTAGTTTCACCATTCACCCCAATCGCAGACCTTACATTCTACCACGCCCCCTCTTCCGTAGATTATTCCCTGGGCTTAGAAAAGGGGCACAGATGGATGAGAAGCAGAACAGTCCACTCTCTCTGGAGTTGTTGTCTTGAACTCTGGCCAATTCTGGCTGTTTCCTTTCATGGGCTGACAGTTTGTCCAGGAATAACCTTTCGATCCTACTAATGAAGCACAAGCAATTAGATATATTGGTATTTAAACAGCATTAATAGTTATGGTAGGTTACTTTGGTATAGACACATATGTTTAGATGATATGTTGATCCATGAATTACATTTTTCCTGTTAAATATGACAGGGTCTTACTGTGGCTTATGACATCTCCTAACCTGTAGAGGATGTAAGCTTGTGGCATCAGCCATGGGTTATTCCTCCAAGGAGAGAGCCAATAGCCAATTAATTAGATTTGGGATATACAGGCATATGGCTGCCTCTGCTGCACAGTATTCTCCTTTTTAAAAACACTTTTATTGATGATTTGTGTACTTCATATATTATCTTTCAGTCTAATTTAGACACATTCCATTCTCCTTTTTAAAGTGGATGAGTAAGACTAATGAGTTTTATATTTGAATTGTATTGAAGTGTAATGCGGTGAATTTGGTAAGTTAGAATAACACGTGTTAATTATTTCACAGTTCTCTTGGGCCTAACTGATACTTTCACTGCATGCTTGGGAAGCCCTGAATGGAGGTCCAGCTAAGCTGTGACCAGATTGGGGACAAGATCACTTGGGTGTGAGCAGAATTAACTTTCCTGCAGCAGCGGGGCTCCTAGCAGCTTCTCTTTCAAGGTTCACCGGAGAGAGACAATATTCCCTATCTTAATGTTTTATCAGTAGCTGTTCTAATGGAATTTTTCATGATTCTACTAAGGTGTACATGATTTAATTATATCTGGAGTCATAATGATAGTTGCTGTTTTTAACAAGTGGAAAAGATGGCTTTGTTTTGTTGCCTTTTTAACAGGTTAGGACATGAAGTTACTGGAGCAAGTGCTAACAAAAATATTACTTATCTTTCAGGGTTGTTAAGAGAATTGCATTAAAACACTGGCAGAAGGCATACACGCTAGTGTTTTGTAGCATAGGGAGTGAAGTAGTCACAAGAAGCTATTGCATATTTTATGAAGAACTAAAAAAGAGAAGCACAAAGGCTCCAATAATAAATGATGAGGAAAGGAAAATGCTAATTCTCTACCTTGAATTGTATACATGTGTTGCAATGCCATGCCGTATTTCATAAATTTATACAAATTGTATATAAGTTTTACAAAATATTAAATAAACCCAGGCGGGTTATGATGTTAATCCCAGCACTCATGAGGCAGAGGCAGGTGGATCTCTGTGAGAGTGAGGCCAGTTTGGCCTACATAACAAGTTCCAGGAAAGCTAGTTCTACAGGGAGACCCTGTACCAAAACAACAAAAAATTCAGTTCAATTCAGTAAAATATGTGGAAAATCCTTTTATAGTAGCCTGTACATAGAAGACTGTTAACAAATAGTGTAATGGCAGGGAAGAGAAGAGATCGAAGAGATCCTTTATTGGAGGTTATTTGAAACCATATGCCATGCATTGGAAGGCAAGGCATGAGATATATGTTTGTTCTGTCAGGTAATGTGAATGTTAAAAAAATGCATGCTTTTTGGGCTGGAGAGATGGCTCAGTGGTTAAGAGCCCCAACTGCTCTTGCAGAGGACCTGCGTTCTCTTTGAGCCGGGTGGTGCATGCTTTTAATCCTAGCACTTGGAAGGCAGAGACAGGCGGATTTCTGTGAGTTCAAGGCCAGCCTGGTCTATAGAGTGAGTTCCAGGCCAGCTGGGGCTATAGGGAGACCCTGTCTCAAAAAAAAAAATGCATGCTTTTTTTCCTTAGCCATGATTTTTATCTGTTTAAAGTGAATAAGGCAGATAATAAGATTACGTTTTTTATATAATTAAAGTTATCTCTGTGTGTGTGTGTGTGTGTGTGTGTGTGTGAGTGAGTATGTGTGTATGTGTATGTATGTTTTGGTGGAAAGTAATAGAATAACTTTCAGGAATTTGCTTATTCCTATTTATTCTCTCCTTTATTTATTATTATATTTCTTCTCTTAAGCACATGGCCACCTCCCAGTTGTATAGTAATTTACCTTTCTAAAGCAGGTGTGCATAAAGACAGCAGTAAGGATGAATGTCTCAATTAAGAAAATATTAAAAAGACAAATGGTATAATCAGTGCTTGAGATTTTTTTCTTTTTCTTTTTTTTAAAGTGTGTGTTATAACTTCAGAGGTCACAAAGGAAAACTTTAATGGAGGTTAAGTCCATTAGCCAAATTCAGCAAGTATATTTCTATTACAAAAATAAGTGTTAAAAAATAAAATTTAATTTCAAGAATTTTACATAAATTTTTGCTTGTTTGACTAGAGCCAAAACCCAGTTAATCACAATCATTGTTTCAAAAGCCTTTTTGTACAGTACAATGCCTGGCTGGATTTTATCACATCACATTATGTACTGACATTTTCCTTTAATCCTGGTTTGTACTAGCCCTTGTAACATCCTTGCTTCTATCATTCAGAGATAATGGCCTGTCCTAAATGCTCACAGTCCTTGTAAATGGCCAACTCAATTATACAGAGGTACTCCATGTTCTCTTAGCTTAACCTGGAATGCTCAGTGACTACATCAACCTCCACACAAGCTCAGCCAGTTCTCAGGTAGTGTTCATTGGTACAAACTGGTATGAGAGTTGCCAATTCAATCAACATTGAAAGGCATCAGTTTTTAGCACTAAGATACTATAACATTTGCTTTGAAAATCCGGATTTTTTTCAATTTTAATAGTTTTTAACATTTTCATTAGTGTGTATTCATGAGGATCACATTATTTAGTCATAGAATATATATCAAGAACAAGAATTATCAATAGTTACATACTTATGTTTATGTAATTTGATATAAAAGTTACCCATTTCTGGAGGGGATACTTTAACTGGGGATGGAGGAAGGAGAGTGAAGATGGAGAGAATGAGACTAGAGATAAATAATGCTTAGGTGGTGTGCAAAACCACAGAGAAATGTAACAATTTAAGAACTTGCTGAGGAGCTGGAGAGATGGCTCAGTGGTTAAGAGCAGTGACTGCTCTTGCAGAGGACCCAGGTTCGATTCCCAGCACCCACATGGCAGCTAAGAACCATCTTAGGCTAGGCGTGGTGGCACACACCTTTAATCCCAGCACTGGAAAGGCAGAGGCAATTGGATCTCTGTAAGTTTAAGGCCAGCCTGGTCTACACAGTGAGCTCCAGGCCAGCTGGGGCTACAGGGAGACCCTGCTTCAAAACAGACCAAAAGAAGGTACTCACCGAAAAATACACAAAAATATCTATACATGAGTTGCTATGCTTAGCTGAAGGCTATGAAACAAGAAACAGAGTGCCAGTCAGGAGAAACCTCCCTTCAAGTGTTTGGTTAGCGTAGCCCAAGACACTCCAAAAATGACACAGGTGATTGCCACAGTTCTAGATTGCCTCCCAGAACTTGAAGGTGAGACCCAATTGCTGAAAACAAGACATACTTTGGACGCATACTTGCAATGCAGCTGGAACTAACCTGGAAGCCTCTTCCCTGAAGACTAACTCTCTTAGTTCTAGAGGATACTATGCAAGCTGCAAAGAGAGAAAGTCAATCAGTGATCCAACCCCAGCTTTAAAGGCTAATCACCACAACAATGATGGCACAGCAAACTATATCAGTGCAGTAGTGGCACTTTCATCTTGAGGGCCATCAATAACTTTCTAATAGGACTTAAATCCTGCTCAGTGGGAGGGGGCTAATGTTTAGCACAGTAAAAATACACGTGGATGGAGAGGACACAGGTCTTAGAGAGAGCACTATATTTCTCATATCTCTAGAAAAACATAATTTCTTTCTATCGGCCAAATATGGGTCCTTATTTTTAGACAAGTATACAAGTTGCCACCTATGAAGAAGCTTCCTCTGCAACAGAGTCTAGTACAGTGTTCCACAACTGTTCACACACAAAAAATAAGTATCTGTGAAATGTCTAACCCTAAATGACACATCAACAATGGAACTTCTACACATATGGCTCATGTGACATAGTGGAACAATTGGTAAAGAGATACTAGTGCATCTCTCAACTTTCATCAGCAAAGCCTCCTCATGCATTACGATGAACACAGAAAGCCACAACTGGCCAAAGTGTGGAGCATAAGTGACTGCAGAGTGTGTGCTCCTGGATAGAACTCCTATATTAAAATTTATCCACTCAGAGTTCACGGACCATTGCAAAAGAGGAGGCAGAATGATTGCAAAACAATGGGTTGTACATGACCATAATGAAACAGTCTTAGAGGATCTTAGGAATTTGCTCATATGAACTTACAATAATGGCGATAGCATGTACAAGACCTATATAAACTCAGTCTGGTAAAA
Source organism: Rhizomys pruinosus (assembly GCA_009823505.1). Taxonomy (NCBI): domain Eukaryota; kingdom Metazoa; phylum Chordata; class Mammalia; order Rodentia; family Spalacidae; genus Rhizomys; species Rhizomys pruinosus. The sequence continues at coordinate 617,151 of VZQC01007915.1, forward strand.
CCAGCATAAGGAAATGGGTAGGAGACCCCAACCTTAGCCAAGGAAGTATTAGGTAGCTGATCACTGCTGGGTGAGGGAGAGTTGATCTTCTTTAAGGGAATGATGCTAAAACAGGCTTCAGTAGATGAACTCACACCAAGAGAGAACATCATACTGTCCGAAAACTTGACTTGATAGTCTTTAACTTATAAGACAGAATTCATGAAGTCCTGTTGATGGGGTATGTGGAGCGCAAATAAGGGAGGCATAAATATGATTCTTAACTTATAAGACAGAATTCATGAAGTCCTGTTGATGGGGTATGTGGAGCGCAAATAAGGGAGGCATAAATATGATTAAAATGTATCTTATGAAATCCACAAAAATGCCACAAAAATATACAGTGACAAAAGTTACCTATTTCTGTTCCCCTTTCTCTATAGCAAACAGAACTCTCACAGTAATGTACAGCTTTTGTTTTCTCTTATAAACTAGAATAAAATGATAGGAATTTGTCTCAGATGATTACTTGCCAATGTTCTCTTCAGTACCCTACTTGATATCATCACCTCCTCTTTTACTAGACTGTTAAACAAGTCCTGAGGTCCAAGTTTATAAAATTAAATGCTTTTCTTCCTCTGTTTATTTCTTCCAATAGAACATTTAGTAACCACTAATAGCCAACTATATGCCAGGAAAATTTCCCAGATATTTTAAATGTGTTCTTTTATGAGATAATTTATAAACAAAAGTTGTTTATTCCATTTCAGTTTAAAATGTGAAGAAATTTAAGCTAATAGAGGCTAAAATAGTTGTTTTTTTCCCCACCCTCAGGTAAGTAGAAGAGCTAGAATTTGGAAGGAGTCTGCTAATTCAACAAGAGTAAGATTATGGATTTCGCAGTCAGAGTCACCTAAGACTGGAAAGTATTTCCTCTGACACTGAAGCATACACCCATGATTTGGGGCAAGATAATCATTCTGTTTTGATATGGGTTATGCTCCTCCAAAATTGGCATCATATATCACCATAGCAAATGTGTGAGAATCAATAGGGCCACCAAGATAGCAATTGCTGAAATACTAAAAGAATACATACTAGCTTGATGTGATAGAGGAAGTTAGGGGCAGAGCTGGAGCTGGATGTGATAGAGGAAGTTAGGGGCGGAGCTGGAGCTGGATGTGATAGAGGAAGTTAGGGGCAGAGCTGGAGTTGGATGTGATAGAGGAAGTTAGGGGTGGAGCTGGAGCTGGACGTGATAGAGGAAGTTAGGGGCGGAACTGGAGCTTGAAATAAACCAAGAGGTCATGAGGACATGCTTATCTTCCCTGGAGTGTTTATTACATCATGTGTGGTACTTTGTCCATGGACGCACTAAACAGTCAGTTGTAGAGCTGCAGTAAGTTGAGCTGCACCAATGACTTTCATGATTCCCTTTATCAGTCTCTATGAAAGTTGATTGTGAATGACAAATACAAAGTGATGGACAAGTGAGACATGCTAATAACGTGGAGGAGAGAGAGAAACTGGAGGTTGATAGGCATAGTATATTATACCCAGAAAACATGTAATAGGAAAACGAGAGAGAACATGTGAAGGAATAAAGTAGTGATGCTCAGCTGAAGTGGATAATTGTGGAAGGGAGAGAAACATGTGCCTTTAATGTATAATTCCCTATAACGCCTGCTAGTGTTTCAAATATCCAAAGGTCATTCTGATTCATCATCTCCTTCACTCCTGTAATCAGAACAATTGATACTAAGTGTTAAAAGACAATCTTATATTGGTGATTCCTAGATCACATTTGGTAAATACCCGATGATTCAGAACATTTTGAATCTGTTCCTTTTGCAGAAAAGGAAAAAAAGAAGTAACAAATAGATAAATGTTAGTTGACCTGACCTAATGAAGAAAAACTGAGCAAAAAGGTTACTGATGCCATTAACTTAGTATTATACAGTTCTGACAAGGGACTGTACAGTGCCAAAAATTCACACTATCTTCTCCAGAGAAAGCTGAATACAGACTTGACTTGCACACAGAATGTAAAAGTGAAAGATTCCCAAGGAACCCTGTAGATAAGTTTTATGCACTATCAGTTTAAAATAGATTTAGTTTAAAATTACAAGTAAATTAATTTAAGAAATGTATTATTTCCATTTTGTGTATGAGTGTATCATCTGCATATATGTAAGTGCACCCATGTTGTTCAATACCCACAGAAATCACAAGAGGGTGTTAGATTCCCCTGGAACTAGAGTTCCAGATGGTTACTAGCCACCTAGACTGGGAAGGTCTTGAGGGAAGATATGCTTCCTTCACCTTTGGACTTCCACAATGACACATAGAGGGAACTTAAGATATGTTCACTAAATAAAGGGATCATTGGCTGCCCAAAGCTCTTAAACCAGCTTCTGGTCTAGCTTTTTAAAACTCCCTGTTAGCAGAAGATGGATGGCTTATGAAAATAGAAGGGCAGTTAGAGATCAAGACACAAAGAGCTTTGCATACCAAAGAGCTTGGATTCCATTCTAGTTACAAAGGGAAGCTATTAGAGAGTTTAAAGTTTAAATGATTAGATTTATGTTTTACAGGGCTTGGTGTGGTTGCTGACCTATGAATGGACTTCAGAGTGCAAAGGAACCTGGGAGTATACTGCAGCCAGCTATAGGCAGATACTTGTAACCTAGATTGTAATGGGTCATACGGAAAGGACAGGGGAGCAGGCAGTAGGGGTGGAGAGAAGGTGGCTCCCATTGAGCTCACTAGGCTATGGGAAAAACTCAGGATTTGATACCTAGTGTAGTATAAAGTGCTGGAATTTTGAGAAGAGGCAGATATGAACAACCAAGCTAGACAAGTGCTCTACCAGTGCTCAGCCTTCCTGTCCCAGCCATAGCTCATGTTCTTACATGGTTTTCCTGGTGTTTCATAGAGCAGGGACTGTAGGAAGGCAATAATAGATACAGGAAGACAAATAGAAAGAAATCACGAAGTGAGAGGGAGTTACTCACTGACTTGAGAAAAGCCCTAACATACAACACTTTTATGATACATGGAGAGCTCAGGAGAGTCCAAGATTCTTGGGAACTTTGCTCTCCCTGTGAGTCCAATTTGCTCTCCAAAACTTGGAGGTAAGGGCCAGATCAGGAAAGCTTCTAGTACCACAAGCAGGAGAATTTGCTTCGAACTTCGCCTTGGCCTCCAGTGGAAGTTCTGGACAGTGGTTCTACATTAAAATCAGATCTGCTGGGCGTGGTGGCACACGCCTTTAATCCTAGCACTTGGGAGGCAGAGGCAGGCGGATCTCTGTGAGTTCAAGGCCAGCCTGGCCTACAGAGCGAGTTCCAGGACAGCTGGGTGTACGGGGAGACCCTGTCTCAAAAAGACCAAAAAAAAAAAAAAAAATCAGATCTTTCTTTTGGATCTCAACTGTGTGCATGACACGAGAAGTTAATCTTAACTCTCTGTGCCTCAGTGTCGAGTGGAAATAAAGAGCAGCTACACCATGGGCTCATTCATTGCTTCAGCAAATATTTCCTGAGTGTCTACTGTGTCCCAGGCATGGTGTTAGGATCTGAAGTATGACAGAGAACAAAACATACAGAAGCTTGTCTCACATGGACCCTGAACAAACAGGATAAATAAGCAAAATAGGCAATCCATTACATAATGGTAAATGATATGCATTTATGGGAGAGAGCTAGAATGTTATCAATGTACTGTGCACTATAATTAGGTGGCTGCATAGCGGATTCATCAGACCACTCTAATTAGAAGGCCAAGTAGCGAATTTCCTGGTACCGGCTACATGCTGCAACCACACTGTGATTAGCTATACCCCCTGACCTTTACAGTGGTTGGTTGTACCTTCATGGCCTTTATGCCGATTGGTAGAAGACCTCTATATAAGCTGTAGTGGCGAAATAGAGCTTCGAGTGGGCACGGGAGTAGCCAGGAGGCCAGTGATCCACACTCTGCCTAGTTCCTGTCACTAGCGGTCCTCAGAAAGGCTGGCATGTCTGGACAGAAGCAGGAGTGGGAGTGTTCAGATCCAGTCACAGTGACAGAACGGGAGTAAGATGAAGCTCCTTAGTAGAAACAGTGCAAGGATGGAGCTGCCTTTCTGAGAAGGACACAGTCTACCTTGCACACAGGACTAAAGGAATATCAGTCTCATTTGGGGATATTTTGTTTTGTTTTGATTTTTTTAAGACACAGTCTCACTCTAGCCAGACCGGCCTTGAAGTCATCATCATCCTGTGTCAGCCTCTCAAATGTGGAGATATGAGTGCGCATCCCCATGCCAGGCCATCAGTGCCATTTTTACCTGAGAGCTGATGTCCAGACTGATAACCATTTCAAGAACAAGTGCACTAAGGAGGCCAGTTGGGAGAAATGTGAATGACCTTGGTACAACCCCCTAGGTATATGGAACCTTTTAATATTGTAACATGATCTTGCCATCTACAAGATTCACACTCAAGAGCCATGTAATCAAGTTACAAAAATATTGCAAAAAGTAATCTCATAATCTTTTAAGTAAAGTACAGTTTGTGTTAGACCAGATTCATGACTATCCTTAGCTACACGTAGCCCAAGAGCCACAAGTTGAAGATCCTTGGTAGAGCATCCGGGGCAAAATGAGGTGAGGGCCAAATGAGTCTGTCCTTATTTTAGTGGGAGTAATGGGACAGAGAAATGTTTGTAGGAACTTAGTTGTATTCATGGAACGGGAAGACTCAAGGCCCATCAGATTGCACATAACTACTGTTAACTACACCTCAGGCCCAGGCTAACTGGAACCATCATAACCCAATGAAGTAGAGGCTATTGTTTTCACTCTTAACAACTTGGCACTGCTAAACATTGTATGTGACTCCTAGAAAGAGAAACCCCTAAAGTTCTAGGACAATTGAATGGCAGGGCAAAAATGTGAGCAAGTTACTTCCTTTTTGCTCTTTGAGCTTTTCATCATCTGCTGGATGCTAGAAGCTGGTGGGCGACTGCAGGGCAATCCTAGGGGTGGGATTTAAGTAGAAGCTAGGGCAGTAATGCAGTCATGAGCCTGGAGGGTTGAAAGGCAGACTGTGGCTGAAGCTCTGAAAACACAGAATGTCAGGAAAGTCATAAGGCTGAAGCCTGATTCACCATTTAGTGGCACAGCAGGCTGACCCCATAGAAGACATCAAAAGAATGGCCACAGTAGCCCTCAGCACCATTCCTGACTGTGCTCCGCCCACCTACACCAGGAGGAGGACCGTCAGTAGGAAGGGAACAAGGCGAAATATTAAGCCAAGTGCTTGATCAGATGCCAGGAACGCTATGAGGCTAGTGGTTCCTAGGACCTGTGCCAATCGTGGGAGACAGGAATGGAATGGAGGCAGGTATGCATCCACAGATTTGTTGAAAGGCATTGGTTCGTGAGATTATGAAAGCTGAGATGACTCATGATCTCCCATCTGCAAGCTGGATTCAAAAGAAAGGCAGTAGTGTATTTGGAAGGGTAGGGAATACAGAGCCAACAGAATTGGTTCCAACATGGATCTGAAGTCCTGTTTACTGGACCTAGAATGTCTTACTCTCCTTTTAGATCTACTTAGGCCTTTACTGTTTAACTTTGACCTCAGCTGTGGCAGAGAAGAAATTCTAAGAAACACTTTTGTCCCTCCCTTTAGCTTCAGAATATTGAAACAATGGAGTCTCTCACCAAAGAATTAAAATCTTCCCAAGAGTCTTATGCTGGGGAAAGGGGAAATTTGAAGCCTGGTGTCACACACAGGAGGAACTTGCTTCTGGGGAAGATTTCACTCAGTTACAGCAGTTAATCTCATTTAAACTAACATATGCATATTTCTTGGCTTTTGTTCACTTTTTTAAAAATGAAAGTGCAATAGCACTTAGAAAAAAGGTTGACTCCACACGTGAGGCTCAGGGAACATTACATAAAGGGGGGGGCAGAAAGATTATAAGAGCCAGAAAGACAAGATACCTGCTACAAATTAATGCATTCTCAACATGCTGGGGAAGCAACGTATGTGAAATCTCCACAGTATGATAGTGTAATAAGATCAGGACAATGACCAAAGCAGCTATGTCAAGGTGGATGGCCTAACTTGCATGGGATCCCACCCCAGAGTGAATGACTATAGGCAATCAATGGATACTGTGGGAAGATCAGTTTTCTCCAGGAACTAGATCCTTGAGAGGTTATCTAATCTCAATTGAGAAGTACGAAACACAGCTACACATGACTACCACTAAATGGATACAATACATTGTATATATGTGTACATATATGTGTGTCTGTATGTATAAAATAAATGTACGTATATGTACCAATAATAATCAAAGAAGAAAAGGTATTAAAAGGCAGTGGGGGGACATGGGAGGAGTAGGAAGGGGACTTGGAAGGATGGAAATAACGCAAATAAAATATTCATGTATGAAATTCTCAAAAATGAAAAAAATATTCAGAAAAAATGTTGAGAAAAGCCACGAGTCTTTCTCTCCTTGGTTTGGTCAAAGTATGAATAAATCCATTTTCCTTTACCAACATACATTCCTTAATTAAAAAAAAAAAGATACTACAGAAACTGGAGAGATTGCTCAGTGGTTAGAGTATTGGCTGGTCTTGCAGACGACCAGTGTTTGGTTGCCAGGATCCACATGGCAGCTACAACAGTCCGTAACTCCAGTTCCAGGAGATCTGACATTTTTGGGCCTCTGAAGACAATGCATGCACATGTTACTCTTACATACATGCAGCCAAAGCCCTCATACACAGAAAATAATAAATAAAATATTTTGGAAGATACTAAAATACTATCTGATGACTGTGTGCTGGTGCTGGGTAACTAGTGGATTATATGAGGCCCACCCAAAAATGGGAGCACAATCCTCTTTACTAACATTACTGAATTAAATGCTTTATTCCCCAAACACTTTCACAGAAGCAACTACAAATAATGCTTTAAAAAAGTATCCAAGCCTCCTGTAGTCTAGTCAAGTTGATGCAAAATTTAATTCATAAAGGGGCTTCTTCGGCAAGCAGACTATCTGGTGTCTTTGGGCTGCTCAGAGTCGGAGGAGGAGAAAGCACAAGCAAAGTGGGCTTTAAGCACTCTCCAAACTAGTGCCTTATTCATTCATCATAATACTTCCTTCATGGGTTACTCTAATTGGCCTATTTTACAGATGTGGGAAATGGAGTCAGGTTGGTTTGAATATGACTTCTATACATTCCTACAGCTAGTAGGTAACAGAACTGAGACAAAAACCCAGCTTTGAGGGAGGCTGGCCTCAGTACATTTCACCAAAATCTCCTTCTTTTCTATAAGGAACTAGGTTAGACTACTCGGCTTCTGTCTAAACCCCATCATCCATTGTCCTTTGTTTCTGGGGACACAGAAGCTGGCTTGGCTGGAAGTTGAAGTTCAGCAATGAGTCCTAACATAGCAAAAATGGGAGAAGGGATGTTGCTATGATCTCCATGCCGTGTCTTTCCTGAATTCTTATGTTGAAACTGTATCCTCAATAACCCCCCACCCCTGAAAAAAAGAAGTAAAGGCTTTTGTAGCTGATTGGGTCGTAAATAGGATCTGTATAATACAAGTCCGAGTACCTCTTTTGCCCTTTCTAGCTGTAACTTGTGGAAACAGAAGTAGGCTAATAAATGAAAGAGAATTCTCAATGGACAGCAAATTTGTCAGTGCCTTGATCTTGGATTTCTTAACCTCCCAAACTGTAAACGGAAAAATTTCCATTGTGTGTAAATGATCTTGTCTAAAGTATTTTGTTATAGCACTGAAATGAACTATGAAATACCCCAAAGGGAAAAAATGACCAGACCTGAAAATCACAGAGAAGAAGAACCAAAATGCCAGGAAGGTGTTTATGCAGGGGAAGTTCAGGTACAAAGCAAGGTGATAACATGTAATATATGCTCCCTGGGAACTCACAGAAGTGGCAAAGTGGGGAGTGGGAGAGGTCCCCGAGGCCCGACTCTTGCTACAGACTGCATCACTTATGATATTGCTTCTAAAGCACTGGCATTTGCAAAACATCATACTAAAGGCTTTCGCAGCATCGGCTCATTTCAACCTCACAGCAGCTTAGAAAGGTAATTACAAATTTCTGTGCTTTTTTTCTGAGGGGAAACTGAGGCTCGGAGTGATTAAGTAAGTCAGACAAGGCCACATAACCAAAGGATGCTAGATCTTGAAACCACATCAGATTTGGCTTTCTCCAGAGGCCAGGCCTCCTCAAGCCAACCTTCCTGATCTGTGAGTGGCAAGTAGACACTGGTTACGTTGGTCACCTGAAGGCTCAGAGGCCAAATGGAAAGATCTTCCCACCCTACCAAGCCATGATATGTTGCTAGTAATACAGCAATACCTGAGCCAGACGTTTAGGATCCTTCTATCTTTTACCACCTTTTCTCCAGGCAATTAAATTCTGTCTCCCAGGAGGGAAAAATGATTTCTAATTCTAATTTATAGTCAACCCAAACTTTCAGAAGACTCTATAGAGTCTGGTTCTAATTTTGCATAAGTAGATAAGTATAGCCTGCAGGAAGACTGCAGCGATTTTATTCATTTATCTCCCATATTAACTCATTTATGGCCTGTGGGAAGTATAATTAAAAATGAAGTGGCACAAAGAATTAATTAAAAGAATTAAACAATGTTAGAGAGATTTTACTTATCAAACCCACTGATAGTGGCAAAAAAATCAGAAGTTCTAAGAACAAATTGGAGGGGGATGGGTGACAAGTACTTGGCCTGCTACTAAATGCATCCCGGATCCAGGACACGTAGAATATCAAGGTCTCAGAAAATATGGCCGGATTCACTGAGAGTCCTTTTTTTCAACTTAGCATAGTTCTTGCTGGATGACTCTGCGACAGTATAAATGTACTCCACATGTCTATACACGTCCACTCCACCCTCCTCCACTCTACCGTTTGTCTGAGATGCTAACTCTTTTGGACCCCATTAGTTGAGCTCATAAATGCTCTGCTTGACAGTTGAATTTAGTCAGCAAGATGCATGGAGAGAAGATGGTGGAGAAAGGCTGGCACCGTCATTGTCCTAGCTCCCTTATTGACTGGGCCATAGCTTGCCACTGCCCAGATTCTTTTAGGAAAAGACACTGCATCTGTTTCTGTTGCAGCCCCTCTCTCACAGCTGTCACTTTCATTGGCTTTCACATGGACCCCCTCACCTTTCCCCCTTCAGGCTAGGGTGAGCAACAGCTCCATGCACTGGCTAGTCTCAAGGTCTTTCACCATCCCTTCATGAATTCTATTCCCTATAACCAATCATCAGACAATTTTTGGTAAGTATTCCTTTCCATGCATTCTCCATAAATCACTCATTTGGGTATGCCATCTCTTTTCTTCCAATGACATAATAGACATATATACTTGATGTCTGTGGGACTCAAAATTTCTGCTTGGGAACTGTTATTTTGTTTTCCACCATTCCCAGGGGGTTATTTAGTTATTCAACCAATATTTGCAGAATGCCTTTATGTGTGAGTTGCTCAGAGCATAAAGAAGAAAGGGAGTGATGTCTTTGGTCCTACTAATAGGAGGAGATACAGTTTTCAGCCTTGAAGAGGATTAAGCATCATCCCATCCTACCCTATTCTATTATTTCCAGCAGGAAACTCAAAGCTACATTCAGCCTGGACTGCCTCACCAAGGAAAACTTGCCCTCAAAATAAAGGCTTCTTACCTTGGGCTCTTGGCTAACAGATTCACTGTAGGATGTGTACTATAGGAGCTGTGAAAAACATGGAAGACACTGTTTGGAAGGCCTGTGCATGCAGCAATTAACGCATGACAGCCTTATGAAATGGGACTTATCATCAGTTCTGTTTTCAAGTGAAGAAACTTAGATATGGAGAATATTCATTTCCTATAGCTATTGTAACAAATTATCACAGATTTGCTGGCTTAAAAGACTCACATTTCTGGAGTTTAAAAGTAAAAATCAGTGTCATGGGATGGAAAACAAGGTATCAACAGAATCATTCTCCTTTGGAAGTTGTGTTTGCCCTATAGGCAAATCCAATATCTGGTACTTCCAGCTTTAATGAGGCACAGAATTACTTCGCTTGAGGCTACATTGCTCCAACCTATGATCTCTTCATGATGACATTGTCCTTTCCTCCACCGCCTGTGTCTAGGACACTGAGTAATTTCCCTGCCTCCATATCTTTAACTAAATCACATCTACAAATTCCATTTTTCCACATAAGGTAATTAATTCACAGGCCAAGTTATTAGGGTCCTAACGATTTTAGAGGCCATTAATCTGCCTACTATGGACATATTAAGTATCTCATCCACGATTTCACAGGCAGTAGTTACTTTGTTGTTTTTGTTGTCATTGCTGTTGTCGAGACAGGGACTCCTTATAGTCCTAGCTGGCCTGGAACGTGTTATGTTGACCAGGCTAGCCAGCCTCCATGTCACAGAGATTCCTCTGCCTCTGTCTCCTGAGTGTTGGGATTAAGAGCCTATGCCCCCACATGCACTTTAGAAACTAGTTACTTTTTGTTACTATTCTTAGTGTTATGATACAAAATAATCCCACAGAAGCAATTTAAGGGAGGACAGATTTATTTGGGCTCAAGTTTTCAGAGTGATGTCTGCCCATCATGGCAGGGAAAGCATGGCAGTAGGAGCTCTGTGTGTCACTCTGAGGTAGAAAGCTGTTTACAACATGGCAGACCAGGATGCAGAGACGCCAGGCCAAAACCAGGAGTGTGACTTTCAAAGACCCACCTGTAGTCACCTACTTCTGCCAGCCAGACGATACCTCCTAAAAGCTGAACAGTCTTCAAAATACCACTGAAAACATGGGCCTGGGTAGAGAAAATATCTACCATCTGGTGCACAAAGAAAGAATTTTGAAGATCACCAGAGAGACACTGTCAACATAGGAAGGCAGGGCCTCTCTCTTCTCAACTTTCTGTCCAACTCAGTCCATAATAAACATTCAGGACAAATCCTTGAATGAACAAATATGTGCATTATTGATAGCACAATATCTTCAACTGACCTCAGGGTTCTAGTCCCTTATTATTTACTATTTAATTTGACCTTACAATAGGCCTGTGAAGTAGATTGCAAGTGCTCTGTTAATCTAATCTTATCCAAGCGAAAGAAGCTCACAAGGCTAATAAGAGCAACATCAGCTGATGTTATTGTACGTCAAGTAACGTGTGAAGCCCTAGGTCAAGGTTGTACAGCAACTATATTGTTTGAAGTAAATTTTTGTGAAAGGTGAATTTTGTTTTTACATGGGCTTCTCATTATTCAAAACCAGAGTTGTATAGAGGTGACCAAAAGCTCTAGGTGTTCTGCCTGAAGATGTGTGATTGGGGTTAGAAACCTTTGTGTCACTGAGATCTCAGTTCATATTCAGGGTCCACTGTTTGACAAAAGTTACTTCACCTCTTTTGTTCAAGTTTGCTTTCTGTTGCTGTGATAAAACTTAAGGAGGCTGGAGCTGGAGAGATGACTCAGTGGTTAAGAGCACTGACTGCTCTTTCAGAAGACCTGGGTCTGATTCCCACATGCACATGGTGACTAATAACCATACATAACTTCAGTTCCAGGGGAATCCACTGCCCTCTCCTGACCTCTGTGGGGACTATACAACATGGGTGCACTTACATAATGTGGGCAATAACCTTATATACATAAAAAGAAATAATAAATAAAATATTAAAAGAAAACTTGAGGAGGAAAGTGTTTCATGTTATTCTTTCATGTCATGATCCATCATTGAGGAAAGTGAGGGCAGGAAGTCAAGGCAGGAATTTTGAGGCAGAAACTGAGGCATGGATGAATGCTGCCTACTGGCTCACTTCCTCTGGCTTGCTTAGCTAGCTTTTTAATTTTTTTGATACGGCCTAGGCTCACCTATGCACTGGGCCATGAAGCATCTATTAGCGATAAAGAAAATGCCCCATAGACATGCTCACAGGCCAAACTGATCAAAGCAATCCCTCAGTCAAGAAATTGACAGCTGGGACTAGTAGGGCTTTTAATCTTGATTTCCTCCTCTCTAAAATAAGGATGACCAAGTCTTTACAGAGTTGTTGGAAGACTGAAGCAAGGTGGCTTATGTCGGCACTTAGTGCAGGACCTGCAAACACCTGGAGGTGAGCAACTATTACTACTGTTGTTATCTTTGTTACCAGTGCTATTAATTATAGTACTACATAGCCACATTCTGGCTACAGATACCTGTCACCTGCAGATAAACCAAAGCTATTCTTCCCTTTCAAGTCTGCCTTCATCGGTGTGGATTTAAGCCACTTTCCTAGGTTCCGATATCTTTCATGGTGGGAAATGAAATGATGCCAACTAGAAGTGCTTCGCTGTGACGCCACTTCTCTCTGGTCCCTATCCTTGGCCTCCTGAAGGCTCAGCATGCTTCTACTGCCCACCAAGTCACCCACCCCGAGACTGTCTAGGGTACCACAGCTCTGAGCTACATCTTCCCCTGGCAAAGACTTGCTTTAGAAGCCTGCAGTACTCAGATCAGTCATCCTGACCCCTGTGTACCTTCTGCTGATAGGCCTGCAGCCAGTCACTTCTATAGTATTTGGCATGAACATGACTCTAGAGAAATGTATTTATATCTTGTTCAACACCACACCCCCACCCCTGCTGTTTCAAAGGCAATGACGCTTCTATTGGGACAAGTGATTCACCTTGCCCGTCACCCTACACCATCAACAAGCTGGCAAAGGATCTGGACAGCTGTATAAGCCGGGAAATTTTCCAGTTTCATCTTTTAATAAAAACCCAAGATGTAAAATCAAAAACTGGATGCCAGGAAAGGGAATGACTATTTAAATTTGCCTTTGAATCCCATTCTGAGTTTCTCTACAAAATTTAGCGTTTGGTAAAAATATATTTTAATTTTATTTATTTATTTATCTATTTTTACTTTATGTGTATCAGCGTGTTTCCAGAATGTATCTAAGTGTTTCATATCCCTTCAGTGTCCACAGAGGCCAGAAGAAGGCAATGGATTCCCTGGACCTGGAGTCTGGACAGTTGTTAGCCATCACGTGGGTGGTGGAAACTGAACCCAGGTCCTTTACAAGAGCGCCCAGTGTTCTGAACTACTGACCTACCTCTTTAGCTTGTGGCATATTTTTAACATATTTTGTTGATGTATATTCATTGTACTCGATTTAGGGTCTCACAAAGATAATTCCTTTTGAATAGATCTGTGTTGAACACATTCAACCTCTGCACCCCTCCCTTTCTCTACCTTTCACTTTTTCTCACACTAGTTTATTTCTTTCCATAACTCTTCTATTTATATAAAATAAATATTGTATATCAATAATAATAGTGAGGACTTTCAACTTGGTATATCATAAACACCTGCTATATTTATTGCCTTGTTTAGCACTCACCTTCACCTAATGATGCTTTGACTTTTACAGAGGAGTAAATGGGGCATTTCCCAAAGGGCCACACAGCTGCTAAAGGGGAGAGCTAGCACACAAACCCGGTTTGTGGGATTCCAGAGCCTGTTCTCTTGATGCTATAACTCTGGTTAATTGAGCCAGATGCTCTTTCTTGTCTTTCCACAGTGTATGTTTGGTGGACTTTATTTTTTGTTTTCTATTATTTTGGATTTTCGAGACAGGGTCTCTTTAGCTTAGGCTGGCCTCAAATTTGCTATGTATCCAAAGCTAGCTTTGAACTCCTGATCTCCTTTCCTCTACCTCCCAATACTGGGATTACAGATGTATGCCACAGCACCAAGCTTCTTGGTGTGTTAGTTTAAGTGATTCACAAAAGAACCCTAGTTTTCACAAGATACAGGCATTGTATCTCCTGGGGAATCATGGCTCTTTCTCATCACTCTTCTCAGACGTTGCTTGCAAGATTCACCTCCAAGACAGAACATGGATTCCAGTTATGTAATATATGACCCACACAAGGCTATAATTTACAAAGTAGTATAGCATGGTTTAGAGGAGTTCTTGTTCAAGAATGAAGACCTTCCCACTCACAATAGCCTCAAAAATAATAAAATACCTGGGAACACCAACCTAACCAAAGATACCAACGATCTCTACAACAAAAATTTTAAACCCCTGAAGGAGATTGAAAATGACATTTGGAGCCAGGCATGGTGACGCACACCTTTAATCCTAGCACTTGGGAGGCAGAAGCAGGTGGATCTTTGTGAGTTCAAGGCCAGCCTGGTCTACATAGCGAGTTCTAGGACAGCTGGAGCTACAGGGAGACCCTGTCTCAAAAAGACCAAAAACAAACAAAAAAACAAAATGACATCAAAAGATGGAAAGACCTCCCCTGCACATAGATTGGAAAAATTAATATAGATAAAAATGTGGTATTTCTACAAAATGGAGTACTATTCAGCGGTAAATAAAGATGGCATTATGAATTTTGCAGGTAAATGGATAGAGCTCAAAGCCACTATGCTAAGTGAAGTAACACAGTCCCAGAAAGACAAACTGAGAATGGTTTCCTTCATTTGTGGATGCTAACACCAAATCCCCCAGATGAAAGGCAAGCTGAATAGCATTATTGATATATTTGTTTATCTGAAAGCAACTATGTTGTTATAATGTGAATCTCTCAATGGGCTCTAGAATCCACCCGCCAAATATTTTCAAACTCTGTAATTGCTGTCTATGAGTATGTATCCATATTTTAGAGAAATATGAAATTAATGGAGGAAAATGTGAATTCCTAAGCATAAAAAAATACTGAGAGAAAGATGCAGAACAGTTATGACAGAATGCATGATCTGGGGCTTGGTGGGGTGGGGGGAAGGGAAAGGGGAATATGCCTGAGCTGAATTGAAAAATGATGTCTGAAATATACAAAACATCAATTAAAAAAAAGAATTGGGTTTAAAGTAAGCTTGGTTTAAATCTGTCTCCTTACTTGAATGATAAAGTTTGGTCAAAGTGCCTCCACACACGTGATAACCTGTTCCCTAACCTGTCAGCACATTGCACCATTATAATCCTAGTACTTAGCTTCCTTCCATCTTAGAAGGTGAGCCTCAGCAGTCACAGATACTATCAGAGTAGACAGTACCCACTGAAGCTACTTGCCAAAGTACACCCCTTTGACTGCCCAGACATGACACTTTCACTTCATTTATTCTGGGTGATATAAAAATAATCTAGAGATGGGACAGAGATAGAACTATCTTAGATCTCGAATATTACTCATTCACAGAATCTTATTCTCATTCTAAGAAACTGTAAAATTTAACTTTTGTCAAATTTTAGAAGTCTTAATTGGCGTTATTTTGCAAGTTAAATATATTGTAATGAGAAAGGGCTTCATAAAAATGTGTTATTATTGGGGCTGGAGAGATGGCTCAGTGGTTAAGAGCACCAACTGCTCTTGCCAAAGACCCAGGTTTGATTCCTAGCACCCACATGGCGGCTAAGAACTATCTTTAACTCCAGTTCCAGGGGAATCTGACGCCCTCTTCTGACCTCCACAGCATTGCACGACACGGGTGCATCAATCTACATGCAGACAGTACACTCATATGCATAAAAATAATAAATTAAAAAAGTGTTATTATTAAAAAACTGTCCATTTTACCCAAATTGATAATACAGATTCGATGCAATCCCAATCAAAATCCCCATGAGCTTCTTTCACTGACTGGGAAAAAACAATCTTTTAATTCATATGGAAAAACAAAAGACCTCAAATAGCTAAAGCAACCCTGAGTGAAAAATGCAATACAGGGGGGAATGCTCTATCAGACTTCAAACTATATTACAGGGCTGTACTCATAAGACAGCCTGGTACTGGCACAAAAATAGACCCGTTGACCAACGGAACAAAATTGAAGATCCAAACTTGAGCTTATACAATTTCAGCCACCTCATATTTGACAAAGGGGCAAAAAAAAAAAAAAACCCTCAATGGAGGAAGGATAGCATCTTCAGCAAATGGTGCTGGCAAAATTGGATCACCATTTGTAGAAGAACAAAATTAAACCCCTACCTCTCACCCTGTACAGAAATCAACTCCAAGTGGATCAAAGATCTCAACGTGAAACCCGAAACCCTGAAGGTGATAGAAGAAAAAGTTGGCAACAACCTACAAGACATAGGTGTATGAAAAGACTTTCTAAATCGAGACCAGCAACGGCACACAGGAAATAAGGTTCAACAAGTCGACAAATGCCGGACCTCATCAAACGCAAAAAAAGCTATCTGTTACAGTGAAAAGAAAAACAATCAAGGGAAGATGAAAAGAAAAACCCACAGAGTTGGGAGGAAAATCTTTCACCAGTGGTACTTCTGACAGAGCATTAACGTTCAAGAATATATAAACTATCAACAATGCAAAAGAAAGGAAAACAAATGATGTTTGTGATTCCATACATCATTTCTTCCACAGTTCAATTTAGGCATAATTCCCCTTTCCCCTTCCCCCACCCCACCTCACCCATCTCAGATCATGCATTATGCCATAAATGTCCTACATCTTTCTCATCAGTGTTTTTTTAATGTTTAGGAATTCACATTTTCCTTCCATTAATTTTATATTACTCTAAAATAATAAAAACACGTATAAAAAGAATTTTATTTTAAAAAATATAAAAAATTAGTATAATGTTATTAGAGATTGCTCACATAGTAAAAGTACTAGACTATACATATGTAGCTCTATGTAATTATGCAACTATGTGATGAATTGTTTTATTTCTTCAACTATTAGTCAGAGTGATAAAAATAAGGTCATTTTAGAGCAAATAAAAAATTGCCTAAAAAGACTAAAAAAAAAAAAAAAAGCAAATGACCTATTCAAAAGATAAAGAGCGGAATAGAGAATTCACCAGTGAGGAAGGAAAGATGGCTGAGAAACGTCTTAAAAAGTGTTCAACATCATTAAGAATTAAGGAAATGGAAATTAAAAACACTCTTGGATATCATCTTACTCCCATACTACTAGCTAAGATCAAGAAAACAGAAGACACCAAATGCTAGAGAGGTTGTGGGGAAAGGGGAACACTCATCCACTGCTGGTGGGAATGTAAACTTGTACAACCATTATGGACAGGAGTGTGGAGAACCCTTAAAAGACTCAAAATGAGCCTACCACCTGACTCAGTCATACCACTCCTGGGTCTATACCCAAAAGACTCATCCTACTGCAAAGATACATGCACATCCATGTTTATTATAGCTCTCTTCACAATAGCGAAGAGATGGAACCAACCCAAATGCCCCTCAACCGGATGACAAAAATATGGTACATGTACACAATGGAGTGTTACTAGCGGTAAGGAAAGATGATATCATGAACTTTGCAGGTAAATGGATGGAGGTTGAAGCCATTATGCTTAGTGAAGTAACACAGTCCCAGAAAACCAAACAGGGAATGGTTTTCCTCATTTGTAGATGCTAACACCAAATTCCCAGATGAAAGACAAGCAGAACAACATTGTTATATTTCTGTTTATCTGAAAGCAACTATGTTGTTATAATGTACATCTCTCAACGGGCTCTAGAATCCACCTACCACTTATTTTCAGACTCTGTAGTTACTGCATATGGGTAGAGAGTATGTACCCATGTTTTAGAGTAATATGAAATTAATGGAGGAAAATTTGAATTCCTAAACATAACAAAAAGACTGAGAGAAAGATGCAGGACAGTTATGGCAGAATGCATGATCTGGGGTGGGGTGAGGGGAAGGGAAGAGGGAATATGTCTAAACTGAACAGAAAAATGATGTCTGAAATACACAAAACATCAATAAAAGCATAAAAATGTGCCTTGAGCAACTGTCCACTGGATTTGCTGAGTTATTTGAAGTTTTGTTAGTGGAAGATCAATCTATGGTGGCATAAGGCACTTTTTTATTTTTATTTATTTATTTATTTATTTTTTATTGATGCTTTGTGTATTTCATACATCATTTTCCAATTCAGTTCAGGCATATTTCCCTTTCCCTTCCCCCCACTCCACCCCATCCCAGATCATGCATTCTGCCATAACTGTCCTGCATCTTTCTCTCAGTTTTTTT
>VZQC01007915.1:637277-647362 GCA_009823505.1 Rhizomys pruinosus
CAATATAGTACTTGGAACTCTTGTCAAATTGATTGAACTACAAGCCCCCCGCCCCGCTGGGATGGTGGGACCCATGCGTGTGGGTTTGGGCACAACTGCTCTGAAAATGGTTTTAATGAAAGATCTTGATACATAAAATATCAAAAAAGAAAATTAAAAAAAAAAAATGCATTCACCCCAATCGCAGCCCTTACATTCTACCATGCCCCCTCTTCTGCAGATTGTTCCCTAGGCTTAGAAAAGGGGCACAGGTGGATGAGAAGCAAAACAGTCCACTCTCTCTGGAGCTGTTGTCTTGGACTCTGGTCAACTCTGGCTGTTTCCTTTCATGGGCTGACAGTTTATCCAGGAATAACCTTTCGATCCTACTAATGAAGCACAAGCAATTAGATATATAGGTATTTAAACAGTACTAATAGTTATGGTAGGTTACTTTGGTATAGACACAGATGTTTGGATGGTATGTTAATCCATGAATTACATTTTTTTCTGTTAAATATGACAGGGTCTTACTGAGGCACTTTTTACTTCATTCATTCATTTAGTAGGTATGTAGCTAAGCACCTGCCATGTTCCACATATTGTATAGATCTTGGGGACCTGTGAATAATTAAGGACCTCATGGACCTTACAATGTAGTGGAGAAGACATGCGATGAAATTGATTAATTAACAAATAAATAAAAAACAAATTAGTATTTGTTGTAGAAATGGAAGAAGTAGATAATTATAAGAAAGCAAAACAGGGAAACTACTGTCTTATTTTGTCAGGGAAGGTATCTCTAAGAAAGGAGTGTGTAAGCTTAGGTTAAGCAAAAAAGCCATATGTCTGCAAAACTGAAGACAAGATATTCTAATTAGAAGTCTCCGTGTGTGTACTATGGTGGCCAGCTGTCCTGGTCTGCCTGGGACTGATGGATACCTGAGACTTGGAAATTTTCATGCTGCCAGTGGCAAAGGCCTGAGAAACCTGGCGTGGTATTGTCAGTTTAGGATGCAATAGGAGAAAATGTGACTTGAAGGTAATGGGCAGGCATGAGCCATAGTATGATATCTACAGAGCCTGGGGTGCTGTGGGAGAGAGCTTGGGATTTCTCTAAAGGAAAGCTACTAGAGAGTTTAAGCAGTAGAACAATGATAATGGAGTAGCTGTGGGATAGAAAATGAGTTCTAGGATGACAAGAGTGAAATCAGGGGAAAACAAGACGTTATGACAATAATAAGGATTTAAAATGGTAGCAAGTTTTCTCAGGGCAGATAGCCTTGTCTCCATAGCATTTGACAAAAACAATCACCAGCACTGACTGAATATCTAAGCACCTTCTTGAAGCAGTATAAACTTTATTTATTTATTTATGTATTTATTTATTTATTTAAAATCATGGGGTTGTTTATTTGTTTTTGTTTTGTTTTGTTTTGTTGTTTTTTGTTGTTTTTTAATATACTTTTATTGATGTTTTATGTATTTCATACGTCCTTTTCAGTTCCATTTAAACATATTACCCTTTCCTATACCCCCACCCCAACCCAGATTATGTATTCTGCGATACATGCCCTGCATCTTTCTCTTAGTCTCTCTTTTTCTTTTTCACTGTTTCAGTCAGTTCTTTGATGTAGTCCTTTCTGTTGTTGTTGTCGTTGTTTCCAATATGCATTACACCCAACTGCTTTGTACAAAAGCTCAGTGAGCCCTACACAAGAAATACTTACAACTGGGTAATTGGCACTAGCATCCACAGATGAGGGATACCATTCGTCGTTTGTTTTTCTGGGACTGTGTTACTTCACTCAGCATGATGTCCTCTAGCTCCAGCCATTTTCCTGCAAAGCTCGTGATGTCGTCTTTCTTTACTGCTGCATAGAACTCCATTGTGTAGATGTACCACATTTTCTCTATCCACTCATCAGTTGAGGGGCATTTAGGTTGGTTCCAGCTCCTTGCTATTGTGAAGAGAGCTGCAATAAACATGGCCGTGCATGTATCTCTGTGGTGGCGTAAGTCTTGAGGGTACATGCCCAGGAGTGGTATGGCTGGGTCGGGTGGCAAGTTCATTCCAAGTCTTCCAAGGGTTCTCCACACTGCTTTCCATAGTGGCTGTACGAGTTTACATTCCCACCAGCAGTGGATGAGTGTTCCCCTTTCCCCACAACCTCTCCAGCACTTGGTATCATTTGTTTTCTTGATCCTAGCCAGTCTTATTGGAGTAAGATGATATCTTAAAGTGGTTTTCATTTGCATTTCCTTAATGATTAGTGATGTTGTGTTGAACCAGTGTTTATTGAGGTGGTTGTTTCTCAATCATCTCTATTTTCTCACTGTGAAGTCTCTGTTCAGTTCTTTGGCTCATCTATTGAGTTGGGTCATTTGTTTTCTTTTTCTTTTTTTTTTGAGTAGTTTATATATTTTGGAAATCAATTGCTTTGTCAGAGTATCGCTTTGCAGAGTTTTCCTCCACTCTGTGGATTTCTTTTCACTTTCTGTATTAAACTTTATAAAGTTTAGGGCAAGCAACAAGCTAACAAGATTTAAAATGTACACAAGGAACTTTGAAGCAGTTCAACATACATGGAGGATCTAGAAGGGTGCATGCATGTGTAAGCATGCTTGTTATGCATAGCTTTAGGAAAATCTGAAAGTACCTCACTCTTCCACCCCTACTTTCCCACCCCAATTCTCTCACTTCTACCACACTTTGAAGCTCTGCATAATCAGAAACTGAAAGCTGAGGTGACAAGTGCCTGCTGGAGTACTGAAAGCACCCCAACCTTGACAGGGAGCCCCTCTTCTAAGACTGACAGACTTGTGCTTTTTTTATTTACTTACTTTTATTTTATGTGTATGAGCATTTTGCCTGCATGTATGTAAGTGCACCATGTGTATGCAGTAACTTCAGAAGCCACAAGAGTGTGATAGATCCCTAGAAACTGGAATCAAGGATAGTTATTAGCCATCATGTGCTTGCTGGGAATCAAACTCAGGTTCTTTACAAGAATAGCCAGTGTTCTTAACTGCTGAGCCATTTCTCCAGGCCCAAGAGACTTGTGCTTTTAGATATTTAAAAAACTCTGTCTTTTAGTGGACTACCTGGCTAATCAAAACCAGACTTTAATGGTCCCATGAAAAAGAACACAAGTCTTCAAAGAACTTGCTCAGAAAAGACACTAAACAAAGAGCAGCAACAACAAATCCTGCCAAGGCAAGTGGAAAAAATCTGGAAAAATCCCATGTTATCAGAAACTGATGGGAACATGAAAATATTTCAACAAAAGGAAACTGATCCCTTTATTTTTTTATTGCTGTTTTGTGTATTTCCTACCTCATTTTCCCATTCAGTTCGGCCTATTTCCCTTTCCCTTTCCCCTCACTCCACCCCCACCCATCCCGATCATGCATTTTGCCCTAATTGTCCTGCATCTTTCTCTCAGGTTTGTTTTATTTTTTCGCAATGATGATCATAATTTATGAGTATAAGCTTCCTTCATGTAAAACCAAGTTGCAGGCATTTGCCCACACCCACACAGCCCATGGGTCCCCCATCCAGCGGGGGGGGGTGGCTTTATGTTCAATCAAGTTGAACAAATGCTGTGTCCAGTCTATTTTGTTATAGTTTCACCATTCACACCAATCGCAAGAAGCCCTTACATTTACCACACCCCCTCTTCCGCCGCTTGTTCCCTTCGCTTAGAAAAGGGGCACCGGTGGATAAGAAGCAAAACAATCTACTATCTCTGGAGACCTAGGCCATCGGAAAAGGACTTCCTAAATCCGGGACAGCAGCGCCAAGCAATACGTTTCCAACAATTGACAAATCTTTTTGTTTGGGGACCTCCTTAACTCAAAAGCTTCTGTACATCCAACGAAACAATCAAGGAAGTGACGCGAAAACCCACAGAGGGGGAGGGAACAGCTTCACTGCCGAGACCTCTGACAACGCATTCCTTTCCAAGAGTATGACAAAGCTTACTCAAACGCCACAGAAGAAAGAGAAAACAAAGAATCACTCAAACGTGGAGCAACGATCTGAACAGAGACCTCACAAGAGAGGAAGTAGAGATGGCTGAGAACATCTTAAAGACTGTTCAACATCACTAATACTGATGGACATGCAAATTAAACCCCTTTGAGATATATCTTACTCCAATCAGACTGGCTCGGATCAGGCATACGAATGCTACCAAGTGCTGGAGAGGTTGTGGGGGGAAAGGTGAACACTCCTCCATTGCTGGTGGGAATGTTAAACTTGTACATCCACTATGGAAAGGCAGTTGTGGAGAACCCTTAGAAGACTCAAAATGAGCCTTCCATTTGACCCAGTTAAAGCACTCCTGGGTAGCTACCAGAAGACACATCTACCACAAAGATAGATGCCCAGCTATGTTTATTGCAGCTCTGTTCCCAATAGCAAAAGGCGGGCACCCGCCCAGGTGCCTCAAACGAGAGGGATAGGAAACTGGGGGACACGGGCGCCAAGGGAGGGGCGATGCCGCGGTTTAAAGAGGGACCACATCCTGACCGTGCAGTTAACTGGATGGAGCTAGAAGACCTTCGGGTAAGTGACGGAAGGAGTAACACAGGCCCAGAAAACAAACGACAAGGGTGTCGCTCGAGGGTGCTAGCGTCAATAACCCAGCTATAAATATTTCTCCTGGAGAGGCATGCATAGTAAAAAAACAACAGAATGACTGCATCAGAAAATGGATGAAATGGTGAATTGGGACGGGTGTGGTGCGGGGCGGGGGGGCGGGGGAACGGGTGTCTCTTCGATTCATGCATCTTTAAGGATTGAGTTGCAACAAGTAGCCAGGGTGGCCCCCCGGGCGACAGGGTGCAGGGGGGGGGGGACGTCGGGAAAAGGAAATAGGTGGAGTAGTAAACAACATTGAGAGACAAGCTTGATAAAAAAGGGTTAATGCATCGAAGTTAAATGGAGATGGAGATATCAATGCGTTGGTCACGGTTGTCTACATAAAAGCCGGTTATAACCCATATCTTTGGGATTGGCCATACAAATGTTTCTCTAATCTTGTTGTACCAGTTCACCTTGTTGATTCTCTTTCACCTTATAAGTTGATTACCGTAAAAAATTAAGTTGCTTCCCATGTTAATCCATACAGTCACCCAAACAGCATGGGTGAATTTAGAAAATGAGCTGTGCCTTGATTCTACCCTATAGGTACGTTATACTACAATTGTCTTCTGGATACTCTGGGCAAAAAAAACAAAATCTTAAAACAAAAGGGGGGGGATACAGATGATATGAAACCTTCTTGTCAAAAACCTTGCAAAAACCTTCAAATCTTAAAACTACCTCTGAAAGATTTGATGTTTCAACGGCCAACAAATGTCACCAAACTTACCGGCAGAGCAAAAAATACAGCTTTGATTGAGTAGGCGTACCAGAAAGTGCCAGAGAAAGGTTGACCCTCTCTGACTATATTGAAAGGAAGAAAAGCCTCAGATTGCTACAAAATCAAACCCCTCTGTGGATCATAATTGTAAACACTATTTTTAATGATTCCTAATGAATCTTACCTTCTCGGTGCTGCAAAGTTTTTATCAACGAGAGACTTTCTTACTCCCCCCCATAGAACAAGGAGAAATCTGATGCTGATGCGGTCATTCTCCAACTGTAAAATTGGAGACAACTATTATAGAGGTAATCTCTTATAAACCTGGAAAAAATGCTTTCTTTAATTCGACTAATAGATATAAAAACTGTGAAAAGATATTCTCTATTCAGAACCATATATAATACTAAGTCTCCTTAAGCTACGCACTTAAGCAAAATATTATTAATACAGGGAGCTCTGATATCAGCAACGGATTATTCACCAAGATGTTTGGCCAGGGGATCCAAGCACCACAAAGGTTTTTTTTTTTTTTTTTTTTTTTTTAAAGGCTCCTTGCTCCTAAACTGGGATACCTGCCAAGGAGAGAGGCGATAGGCCCTGCTGTCAAAGACCTGCCGTTAACACAGGAAAGGGGTATTGAGACCACACATGCATGTGTTTAAAGGATGGCCTCTGGAATACCAGAGAGTGTTATCAAAGGCACTAAACCAATAAACGCAAAATATGGGCTCCTTGAGTCCAAGCAAGACTCCACTGTAAACACCAGCTACACCTCACCTGCCTGGAAATACTGTGCAACGAGGCAGCCATATGCCGGTATATCCCACAAATTCTATTTGGCTATTGGCTCTCTCTTGGAGGAATAACCCACGGCTGATGCCCAAGCTTACCTCCTCTAATGGTTAGGGCTGTTATACGCCACAGTAAGACCCTGTCATTATTTAACCAGGAAAATGTAAATCATGGATTAACATTACATCCCAACTTGCGTCTATATAAAGTAACTACCACACCTATTTAGTACTGTTTAAGTACCTATTTATCTAATTGCTTTTGCTTCATTCGTAGGATCGAAAAGTTATTCATGGGTGGGGTGACAAACTGTCAGCCATGAAGGAACCGCCCGACTTGACCCGCGTCCAAGACAACAACAGCTCCAGAGGAAGTAGGAACTGTTTTGTGCTTCTCATCCCCGTGCCACTTTCTAAGCCTAGGGAACAATCTGCGGAAGAGGGGGTGTGGTAGAATGTAAGGGCTGCGATTGGGGTGAATGGTGAAACTACAGCAATATAGTCTGGACACTCATTTGATCAACTTGATTGAACATACAGCCCCCCCCCCCACTGCTGGATGGTGGGACCCATGAGCTGTGTGGGTTTGGGCACAACTGCCTGCAAATTGGTTATACATGAAGGATGCTTGTACTCATATAAATTATCATGTATTGTTAAAAAATGAAAAAAAAAATAGAGAGAAAGATGCAGGACAGTTATGGCAGAATGCATGATCTGGGAT
The DNA here is from genome assembly GCA_009823505.1 of Rhizomys pruinosus. Lineage (NCBI taxonomy): Eukaryota > Metazoa > Chordata > Mammalia > Rodentia > Spalacidae > Rhizomys > Rhizomys pruinosus. Next base: position 644,144 of record VZQC01007915.1, read on the forward strand.
GGGGTGGGGTGGGGTGGGGGGAAGGGAAAGGGAAATATGCCTGAACTGAATTGGAAAATGATGTATGAAATACACAAAGCATCAATAAAAATAAAAAATAATTCTGGGCAAATATGTCTGGAAACTACAGACTGACCCAAGATAAATAATTATGTCTTTGCACGCCTTTCAGAACCTTTAAGGGTCTAGTGAGAATTTCGTATTCCCATGCAGTATTATATATAGTATGCCCTAATATAATTGAGCAAAGATCTTTTGTTTCTTAGCTATAGATGGAGAAAATGGTGCTCCAAGATACATGATTTGAGAAATAGTCTGTTACTAAGGCCTTTTCTAGAGATGATTTCCTTTGATTCTTCTACTAATATAGATATAACAAATTCATTAACGCATGCTAATAGCCCAAAACATTAAAGGTATTGCAGTAACAACAGCTGTGGTTTTACTGTGTAAAGTGCTTTATTTGTATCAATAGATACACGTAAAAGCAAGGAAGTAGGTGACAACTTGTCTACAATGTTACAAAGACCTACTAGGAGGTCAGCACCATGGCCCAATCAGAACCCAGTTTATCTCAAAGTAAAGTCACAGCTAATGCTGAGGGGAAGAGTGAATCAAACTGCTATGTACTGGAAAGTGGGATAATCAGGTTCCTGGGTTTCCAACTTATAAGGAACACTGCAAACAGTAAGTGAGTCACATAGAAGAGCTGCCACAGGATTTGAAGGGACACTTCAGCTGTTTCCTGTTCTGTAACTGCCCAAAATATCAATAAATTTCTATACAAATCCAGCCTTTCTGAATTAGTGCTTCCCTTGTGATTATCTGAAGGATGTTCTAGAAATAAAGGATTAGAATTCTATGTTCAGAGTTGAAACAAAACCAGAAACAATGGTCACATTATGAATCCCAGGAAATCATGAGTGGGAGAAAGCTAGGGACAGAGGTGGCATACACACTCAACCTCTGCCCCAGAAATTTTAAGCAGTCTCCTGGAGGAAGACGGAAGACTTGAGCCAATGTAATCTGGATCTTTTATGTGTGTGTTTGTGAGTGTGTGTGTGTGTGTGTGTGTGTGTGTGTGTAGAACATATTTATTGTGTTTTTCCACATGTTTGAAGTTTAAGAACGGGCAAAATTCATGGATAGGAATAACAATGACATCTAGAGTTTCCTCAGGGTAGAGATGGAATGAAGGGGAGCAGACATAGGATGCCATCTGTGGAAATAACAGTGTTCATTGTTTATCTAGGTGGTAATCATGTGGCTAAATACAACACCTGTCAAATTTCAACACACTGCAGAATGTGTGAAACTATCTTTAATGACTATAGTTCTCACCAATCAAAACAGGTAGCTGAGTAAAAAGATAAACACTCAGAGCCCTTACTGCCTTCAATGCTTTATCCTTCTCTCTTTTTTAAAAACAAGTTTTATTGAATATGTTTTTAAATAAAATAACATTAAACTATATAGGTATAGTTGTCATTTATACTAATTATGATTCTAAAGTTTCCTTAAACATTATATTATGACATATTGGACTATCGTTTCTTAAAGAATTACAGAGGTAAGTTCTGAGGTCTCTGGTCACAAAATCTCAATCAATCCATCAATCAATCACTATGTAACTTTGTTCCCGTTTTCATTCTTTTTGGTGAGAACATTTTAAAATCAACCCTCTTAAAATGATTCAAGCATACACTAACTACAAAATTGTTCATTATGGCTACCTTGTTGTACATTAGATTCTCAGGGTTCACTCATTTTGTGTAACTAAAATTTTGTAGCTTTTATCAATAATTTCTCATTTCCTGCTTCTACTGTATAAAGCCATCCCCATATAGTCTTGCTTTGTTATAAAAAACACCATATCCTTATGCAGTACATTATTACTTCATTAGCATCAAATCCACAGCTAATAGCTTGTACTTTATGCTTTGAACAAAGCTTGTAAAACAATGAGTTTTCTACTTGAAGCATATTGCAGCCTTCTTGCACTCCAGTACTCTAAACAACACTTCAACTCTGCTCGGAAGTGTTTCCATGTACCCCTTCTCCAATTGCTTGTTAGTGGCATATAGGAAGGGTACAGATTTTGTAGATTTATTTTGTAACCTGCCACTTAACTGAAACTGTTAACCATTTCTAGGAGTTTTTTGGTGGAATTTTTGGCCTCTCTTAGGTATAATATGTCATCCTCAAAAAGGGATATTTTGACCTCCTCATTTCCAATTAGTATTTTTTTAATTTCCTTCTCCTGTCTTATTGCTCTAGCAAGCATTTCAAGCACTATTGAAAAGGAGTGAAGATAATGGGCAGCCTTGCCAGGTTCCTGACTTTAAGGGAAATGCTTCAACTTTTTTTCCTTTAGGACGGTGTTGGAATGTGGGATGATGTTGAATTGTTGTACATAGCATTAATTATGTTAAGGAATGTTCCCTCCAGTCCAACTCCCTCTAGGACTTTAAACGTAAGGGCATGCTTACGTTTTATCAAAGGCCTTTTCTGCATCAATTGAGATGATCAAGTAGTTTTTTTTATCTTTGAGTCCATTTATATAATTTATGACATTTATTGATTTAGGTATGTTTACCCATCCCTGCATCTCTGGAATAAAACAAATTTGATCACCTTTTTGATGTGTACCTGTACACAGTTTGCAAGAAGTTTATTGACAATTTTTGCATCTATATTCATTAAGGATATGGGTCCATAGTTTTCTTTTTTCATTGTATCTTTGCCTGGTGTGATGGTTAATCCTGGGTGTCAACTTGACTGGACTAAGGAACAAATAAGAGAAAAAGGGTCTTCTGATTGGACCACCTCAACCCGGATGGCCCACCCCAAATGTGGGTGTTACCTTCTGCCGGCAGGCAGTATTTAAGGCCACGGCAGAGGGAGCTGGTCCCTTTTCTCCTGCGGCTTGCCTCTCTCATCTGGTGAGTTTGTCTTGCTGCTGTAATCAACCTTTCAGATCCCAGCGTGTACTGAGACCGGCAGATCTCCTGGAGTCCATTCGGGCCTTCAGCACTAGATTGGGACTACTGAGACATCCAGCCTTGTGGTCTGACCAGTTCCCTGGATTCTCGGCCTTTCCAGTGTGGTGCAGCTACTGTTGGACTCCTTGAACTCTGTCACGTGAGCAAATCAATAAATTGTATATAGCTATATATTTGTCCTGTTGCTTCTGTTTCTTTAGAGAACCCTGACCAATAC
>VZQC01007915.1:653332-713319 GCA_009823505.1 Rhizomys pruinosus
CCTTGCGGACTGAGCAGTTCCCTGGATTCTCAGCCTTTCCAGTGTGGTGCAGCTACTGTTGGACTCCTTGAACTCTGTCACGTGAGCAAATCAATAAATTGTATATAGCTATATATTTGTCCTGTTGCTTCTGTTTCTTTAGAGAACCCTGACCAATACACCTGGTTTTGGTATTAAAGTGATGCTGGCTTCATAGAAGGACTTTGGGAGATTACCTTCTGCTTCTATCCTTTTGAATAACAAGTAATATTGATTGTAGGTCCTCTCATCGAATTCTTCTGTAAATCCATCTGGGCCTGGGCTTTTTTTATTTGGTAGGTTTTGTGTTATTGTTTCAGTTCTCTTATATGTTATGGGTTTGCTTAAACTGTTGATCTCTTCTTGGTTAAGCTTTAGTGAGTCCCATGATTTCAGATATTCATCAATTTCTTTTAGTTTTACAAATTTAATAGAGTACAGATTTTAAAGTATTCCTACATAATGTTCTGGATCATTTTATTATTGGTTGTAATGTTTCCCTTCTCATTTTTAATTTTGTTGATTTGGAGTTGCTCTTTCTTTCTTTTGGTCTATCTTGTTTATCCTTTCAAAGAATCAGCTCTTAGACTCGTTGATTCTTTGTATTGCTTTCTTTGTTTCTATTTTATTAACCTCTGCTCTGATTTTTGTTATTTCTTCTTGTTTGGAATTCATGTACTGTTGTCTTTCAAGTGTTTTCAGTTGCATGGTTAAGTCATTTATTTGTGTTCTTTCTGTTGTTGTTGTTTTTTTAACGGAAGCACTAAGAAGTATAAATTTCCCTCTTAGGTCTGCTTTTAAAGTGTTGCAGAGGTTTTGTTGTGTTGCATTGCTATTTTTGTTTAATTCCAGGAATACTTTTATTTCTTTCTTAATTTCTCCTTTGACCCATAGTTCAGGAGTATGTTTTGAATATCCATGAGTTCCTGTAGTTACTAGGGCTTCTTCTGGTGTTGATATTAAACTTTATTGTATTGTGGTCTTATAGAATACATGGAATTATTTCAAAATTTTTTGTATTCATTGAGTTTTTTTTCTGTGCCCCAGTATTTGGTCGATTTTGGAGAAGGTTCCATGGGGTGCTGAATATAAAGTATATTCTTTGGTGTTTGGATAGAACACTCAGTAGATGTAAGTTAGTTCCATTTTTTGTGTATTGTATTGTTCAGTTCAGACATCTCTGTGTTTATTATTTGTCCAGTCGACCTGTCTAATGGACACAGTGGGGTACTGAGATCCCCTACTGTTACTGTGTTGGAATTAATCTGTGCCTTAAAGTCATGTAGAATTTTGTTTGTGAAGTTCGGTACACCAGAGTTTGGTGCATATAAATTCATGATTGTGATATCTTCTTGGTTAATTGTTCCTTTGATAAGAATGAAGTGACCCTCTTCATCTCTTCTGATTAGTTCCAGTTTGAAGCCTATTTTTTCTGATATTAGAATAGCAACTCCTGCTTGTTTCCTAGTGCTGTTTGCTCAAAATATTTTTTCCATCCTTTCATCTTAAGATCGTTCCTGTCCTTGAAGGGTTTCTGACAGACAACAAAAAGATGGAATTTTTAAAATCTTATTCCGTTCTACTAGTCTATGTCTCTTCATTGGAAAGTTTAGTCCACTGATATTTAAAGTTGTTATTGAGAGATGTATATTGCTTCCCATCATTTTGGTTTCTGGTACATTCTTGTTCTGTTTGAATTTCCACAGTAATACCTTCATTAAATATTTTCTTTTGCTGCTTGGGTATAGTTGTTCCTATCTTCCGCTCTTTGTATTGCTTCAAGTATTGGCTTTATGGGCATGAATTATTTCATCCTATTTATGTCATGAAAGATTTTCTGTTCTCCTTCAAGTATAATAGGCATTTTTACTGGGTAAAGAATTTTAGGTTAGCGTCTATAGTCATTTAGAACTGGGAATACAAAAAAAAAAAAAAAGAACTTGGAATACTTTGGTCCAAGATCTTCTGGCTAAGTCAGCTGTAATTCTGATGGGCTTTCCTTTATATGTGACTTATTTTTCCTTTGCAGCTTTCACTATTCTTTGTTTTGAATATGTAGTGTTTTTACTATAATATGGCATGGGGAATTTCTTTTCCGATTCTATTTGGTGTTTTATGTGCTTTTTGCATTTGTATGGGTATGTCTTTCCTTAATCTGGGAAAATTTTCTTTTACAATCTTATTGAAGATCTGGTCAATACCATTATCTTTGGATTCTTCTCCTTCCTCTATACCTATGATGCATAGGTTTGGTATTTTCATGGTGTCTCACAGTTCCTGGTTATTCCATTCTTGTGTTTTTTAAGAAATGTCAAAATCTTTGCTTGAACTATCCAGTTCTTCCATGTTGTCTTCCAGTCTTAATATTCTATTTTCTACTTCATCCATTCTGTTATTGAGGCTTCTCCTCATCCTTTCTAAATGGCTTATTGAGTGTTCTACTTCCTTTTTCATTTCACCCTGAGTATACTTCAGTGTTTCTAAATCATTTGTGAATTCATTCTGCAGTTTATCATTATCTCCTTTTAGTTTATCCCTATCTTCTTTTAGTTTTTGATTTGTTTGTGTATTCTTTAACTTATTTGAATTCTTTCATTATGTTTGTGATAGTGCTTTTAAGATCTGTGTCCTGAGTTACATTTAAGGGGTCCTCATTATAGGAGTCTTATTATTTGGGTTTTTCATGTTATTATTTTTTTGTTGTGATTTTGGCATTTGGATTTCTTTTGTTGTTTGTGATTGTAGTATGAAACTCAAGTGTTTCTTTGTTGAATGGAAGACTGGCTTTGCTCGTATTCTTCAGGTGTCTTCGTTGTCTTCTTATTAGGTATGCAAGGGTGGTTGATCTAGGTTTCAAGTTCTCACTTCTGACTTTGTACTGAAGAGACCAACAACCCCTTGCCCAACCAGTCAGGAGCTTCTCCAGAGGCTCAATGGGCAACAATCACACAAGCTTGAACCACGCACCACGTGGGGCCCACCCACTAGGTCCCCTGGGCTGGATGTAAATGTCTGGATCTGGGTCCAGGGAGGGAAGTCTAGCCTAGAGCTGAGGGAGGGGGCCCCAGGTACCCCTTAGCAGGTGGGTAGGGAGTCCACATCACTGCCGCCTTGAAGTTGGGGAATCTCACCATCAAGTGGAGGCCCACCTCATGTACTCACTGGGAGACATGTACTCACAGAACTGCCATACTATGTGGGATTTGCCTACTGGCTCTTCAGGGCTGGTTGCCAATGTCTGGATCTGGGTCTAGGGGCAGGGAAGCCTAGCTTAGAGCTGAAGGACAGGCCCCAGGTGTCCCCTGGGTATTGGGCAGAGAGTCTGCTGCCTCCCACCACCTGCTGGCCTCATCTGCTGACCCCCCCTTTCTGACTATCCCCCCTCATCCTACCTCCTGTGGCAGCGCTCCCCCCCCCCCCGCCATGCCTGTGGGCAGGTGCCTCTGCCACCTCCCACTACCCACAGGCCATCTCTGCCGCCCCCTCCCATTGCCTGTGGGCAGCCACCACTGCCTCAAATCACCTGTGGGCTGCCTCTGCTGCCTCTCTATCATTTGCTGACTCCTTTCATTGTTATCCCAGCACTTGAGACATAAGGCTGGTGACAATGATCAGGACTGGTGTCTTTTTCATAATTTGGATTTTAAAAACACTTCAAGGATGAGGCTGTAGCTAAGTTGGTAGAGTGGTCATCTCTTATGCACAAAGCCTTGGGTTTGATTCTTGGTACTACATCAACTGAGCATGGTGGTGCATACCTGTAATCCTAGCACATGTGAGGTAGAAGCAGAAAGATCAGCAGTTCAAGGTCATCCTCAGCTACATAGACAGTTCAAGGCCAGCATGGGAAACAGCAAGACTCTATAATGAAAAAAATCATTCAGCAGCTAATATATTATTATATTCCATATATTCCACAAGAAGGTTCACTCTGAATCCATCCAAAAGCTTTATAAGGTAGGCACTTTATATCTCTTCCTTAGATCTGAGGAAACAGAGCCAGTTGAATGTCAGAGAGGTCAAGTAACTTATCAAAGTCATCCAACTTCTCATACAACTTAGAAATGGCACAGTCATGATTGTAGAGTAGGACAATTTGATTCAAAGACTCAAGCATTTAACCACTTTCTGAACTGCCATGCAAAAGGGACTACCAGAAGATCAGGGTAAGCCTGATGCAAAATTCAGATTCCATTTTGAGATTTTGCTCCAGAACTATGGCACAAATCCCAGGCAGCCCATGTGGCAGTCCTAAGAAGACAGTGTTTGAATGTTCAGACTTCTTGTGGGATCGCTGTGGGTACCTCAAAGCCCTCCATGCATTGGCACTGTGGCCTACTGCTGTTAGAAAAAGACATGATCTCCGGATGTCCAATTCTTATTCCAGCCTTCACACTGAACCAGACAATAATTTCCTGGATCCTTGGAATACGTAATCTAGAACCATGTGTCCTTGTCCCCTCCTAAGTGTAAAAATCCGAGAGAAGTAGCCAGTGTGAGCCTTGGCTATTGTCACTGTGTGGTAAGCACAAGGCTCAGAAGATGTTGGCTGAGCACAGTTGTATTTTGGTTCTCACCTTTGTCAGATGCAGATATGCTCCTTGGTGGGGATGGTGACCAGAGTCAAGAGGGTCATGGGGCTTGTGGTGCTCTAGTAACTGCTCACAGAAGACTATGGAGCTCATTCTTCATTGCATTCTCTTGTGGGGTCTGCAAGAAAGGTAGTGATGGAGAATAGACTGGTTTTATTTTAATTTTGTACTGCAGAGGCCTCATTCTCTGAAATCAGCTCTTCAGCCTGAAAGGACAAAGCTACCCTAAATAGAAAGTGAGCTTGGTATAGCCAAGTGCCATTATATTAATATGCAAAATTAGCAGTCAGCTAATCTCCACAAACCATTTGTTTCCTTAATTGCCCTCTTAGGGCAAAAGTGAAAAAAAATGGGGAAGATGAATAACAATTTTATCTAATTCACCCTTCCCATTCTCCCCAATTCCACTTACTGATGCAGTTATGAAGCTGGCAATTTTCAGCTTAAACTGTCTAACCACCCCTCACCCAGTCTCCCCACCTCTGCCTCCTGCACTTGCATCAGCCTCTTCCTCTCAGATCTCTGGTTCCTGCCAGTGAACCCCACTCAAAGCATTCTCTTTCAAGTACATTGCTAAGGGTCAGGGGGGCAATGATAAATGTCCCAGTTTAAGCCTTGGAGAGAAGGAGAACATCAGTTCCTGAGCACTGGCTCTGAAGCAGCAGGATGTATTTGTATCCTGTCTCTACTGACTGCTTACTACTAGGTCTGTGGATTTGAGTAGGCCACTTGACTTCTCTGGGTCTCAGAAATCCTCCCTAGGAAAACAAGGGCAGAGCAAATGCAGGGATCTTGGTGCACAGGACTGTCTGATTGGATCAGATCCTGTTCCAGCCTATAAGGACATGAAACAGAGCAGGCTGCTCAGTGACTTTAGCTGCTACTGCGTGTCTGACTGCTAGAAATAGTCTTCTTTCCCATTCACTTCCTAGCCATATCCCAGGAAACGAGGCTGCTAGAGGTGTTTCACATGGCAATTTGAATGGCTAAAAAGGGAGAATGAATGGATGTGGTGATATGAATGAACGAAAGACCTTAGTAGTATTCCTCATCCTCAGTTGCAGGAACATCTCTTTCTTACTCCAGACTTAACGTGGCTAGGACTTTCCATAGGCTGTTTGGATCCTACAGTATCAAAGGCAATCATAACAAAATGGTGAATGGAACAGAAACTCCACATTACTTGGTACCCTTCGGTAAAGACTTGGAGAACAGCTGTGTCTGGAAAATCGGCCTCTTGATATGCTAACCTGTTACATTCTAAGTATCAGATATGGATGAGCACAAACCAGAAGCTTCATATCAGGGAAAACCAATGGAAACCATGGGGTCCAGGGACACAGCTATAACCATTCCAGAGGTTATGGATTCTCAGAGGGGTGCCAATGTCTCTTTCTAAGCCCAAAAGACTTTCATGGTTAAGGGGAAAGCAATCCCTTGGGGCTTTGGCCATTGATGCACTCAATAGTTTCTGCAGGTACACTTAAAGGGGAGGTGTACTGACTTCGCTAGGGGTGTGGTGAAGGTTAAGCAACACTAATTATATTATTGGAAGGTTCCAACATTTCCCCCAACTCCTCCCTTATGAAGACCTATGGAGATATCACAGAGTGTGCACATGGCAAACACTCCATAAAAGTTTGCTTACAGTAAACATTTTCATTTCTTTGTGAGATCTTTGGGAATTGCTTTAGGGTTCTCTACAAATATCTGCTTTCCCTTTCAGTAACTTCCTGAGAGCTTCCCACCATTTTTTTTAAGCTGCCATTGTGAATACTCTACCAGCTCATAGGCAGAAACAAGTAAATCCCACTGTCTCTGGGTCTCTCTCTGGTCCTTTCTGCTCCAAAGTTATGGTCAACACTAGGAATTTGCCTGCAGTTGTGGATGATGCCACAGGTCTTCAGCAATGTGGAGTTGAAACCTGAGATTCCAGCAAACAGCCTCACTGGCTTTCATTATTACCTCACTGGGTTTCATTAGTGATGCTCATGGAGTCAGCTTAATTACATTTTTTAATGATACACATGTTTATAATAGAACTTCTGCTTTAGCTACTATCTCCTTGAGTGCTCTTTAGTATGTAATAAATTTTATCCACTAAAACAAAGATCTGATTTCTCATCTTCAACACATTATGATCATTTGTAAACCTTTGATTCCATGGGCATCAAAAGGCTCATCCAAGACCTTGTATTTGAGGATAGAATGTTCTGGACTCTGCTTTCAAGGTGTGGGGGAGGATATCCTCAAGCTCACAAACTCCAAAGTGAGTCTTCTGACAGAGGCAACTGCAAAATCTGAATGTTATTCTTCAAAGAATGGTATGCCGGCTCTGCATTCACAGGTAGCTGTGATGGCATGTCTGGAAGAAATGCATGTGTGCTTTGACACTGGCATAGCCCCAGCTGGATAATTCTACACTGTCATTCTTGAGTACAGAGCAGTCAGTGGCCATTAAATTCTGTCCTTGAATCAAAGATACCTGCTGGCAGGAAACTCAGGTCATAAAAATCTTCCAAATCCATTAAACAAATATGGAAGGCCAGTGAAGCACGTGATCCTTGCTCGACCGCCAGATTCCTTGGTGCTTTGAGAAAGGCTTCCTTGGTGATATTAAATTCATGTAATATAGAACTAATAATTTTTTAATTTATTCTTGTACGTGCATGAATGTACCATCTGCATGTAGGTTTGTGCACCCGTGTCGTGCAATGCCACGGAGGTCAGAAGAGGGCGTCGGATTCCACTGGAACTGGAGTTAAAGACGGTTCTCAGCCGCCATGTGGGTGCTGGGGATCGAACCCGGGTCCTCTGCAAGAGAAGTCAGTGCTCTTAGCCGCTAGGCCAGCTCTCCAACCCAGAACTAATAATTTTTTAAACATTGCAGTTTAGCAGCATTTCATGTACTCAAAGTTATGTACAATCATCACTTATACCTAGCCCTCGAAAATTTTACCATCCTAAATAAATGGAGACACTGCATGTATTAAGCAGCCTTCCTGTCAGACTGCAGCTCTTGGTAAATACAAATGTTTCACAGCATTCTATATGTACCTAACATGGATAGATCACTTAAATAGTCATATAGTGTGTGACCTTTTGGAGCTTTCTTTCATTTACATAGCATAATGTTTTTAAGATTAATTGATGACATATGTGAGTATTTCATTTCTTGTACTAGATTTATAATCTGTTGGATGGGCACAGTACATTTTGTTTATCTGTTCAACAGTTAGTGGGCATCTGTCTTGGTTTCAACTTTTTTTTTTGTCTTTTAAAATTTTATTTATTTTTGTATGTGTATGAGTGTACTGTCTGCATGTAGGTTTGTGCACCAGTGTCGTGCAATGCCGCGGAGGTCAGAAGAGGGTCTCAGATTCCCCTGGAACTGGAGTTCTCCTGGAATTGGAGTTACAGACAGCTCTCGGCCGCCATGTGGGTGCTGGGGATCGAACCTGGGTCTTCTGCAAGAGCAGTCAGCGCTCTTAACCACTAGGCCATCTCTCCAGCCCCAATAGCTTGTTTTTAATGTAATACTTTTTTTTCTCTATGTTTATGAATATACTGTCTGCATGTAGGTTTGTGCACCCCTGTCGTGCAATGCTGCGGAGGTCAGAAGACGGTGTTGGATTCCCCTGGAACTGGAGCCAAAGATGGTTCTCAGCTGCCATGTGGGTGCTGGGGATCGAACGCGGGTCTTCTGCAAGAGCATTCGGTGCTCTTAACCATTAGGCCATCTCTCCAGCCCTTTAATGTAATACTTTTACTGATGTTTTGTGTATTTTAGACATCATTTTTTTTCAGACATCATTTTTCAGTTCAGTTAGATCTAGCATTCCTTCATGTTTAAAGTTCTAGAGGGAACTGGATTGAAGGGAACATTCCTAAATATAATCAAAGTCATATACAACAAACCCACAGTGAACATAATCATAAATGGAGAAAAATTATAACCATTCCCCTTAAAGGCAGGAACCTGGCAAAGGTGCCCCCTATTGCCATTCTTCTTCAATATAGTGCTTGAAATGCTTGCTAGGGCAATAAGGAAAGAAAGGGAGATTAAAGGAGTACTAATTGATTTCTAGAGGGCTGGACCATTTACAGTCCCAACAGCAAGGTATAAAGGTTCCAATTTTTCCATACACTCATTAGCACCTGTTCTTTTCTTGAACAAGCAAACAAACAAAACCAAACAGATAACAGCAACAACAACAAAACCCTACAGTCACCCTAGTGGTTGTGGAGTGATACTTTAGCACTGTTTTTNCCGTGTCGCGCAATGCCGCAGAAGTCAGAAGAGGGTGTCGGATTCCCCTGGAACTGGAGTTCTCCTGGAATTGAAGTTTCAGACGGTTCTCGGCCGCCATGTGGGTGCTGGGGATCGAACCCGGGTCCTCTGTAAGAGTGGTTGGTGCTCTTAACCGCTAGGCCATCTCTCCAGCCCCCTAGCACTGGTTTTATAAACTTATTAAACCCCCATTGAAGAGTCTTGGCACACTATTACAAAACCAACTGAACATAGGTTTATGTATGGGTTTACTTAGGGATTCTCAGTTCTACTCCACTGATTTGCTTGTCTGTACTTAGGCCAGATCCATACTTTCCTGATTACTGTACTTTCCTTTTTTATTTTATTTAAGGCATACGAGCATTATGCCTGTATGTGTCTAGATGTGCCCATATCATGCAATGCCCGTGGAGGACGGAAGAGGACATCAGATCCCCCTGGAATTGGGAATGGTTGTTAGCTGCCATGTGGGTACTGAAATACAAACCTGGGTCTTCTGCAAGAACAGCCAGTGCTCTTAACCACCAAGCCATCTCTCCAGCCTCTTGATTACTGTCCTTCCATAGTGTGTGTTGAAGTTTGAGTGCTCCATTTTTTCCAAAACTCTTATATATTTTCTATTTTTTCTCAGATTTCCTAGAAATTCTACATTAATTTAGGATCATATTTTCCATTTTTTAAAAAAATGGCTATTGTAGCCAGGTATGGTGGTGCACGCCTTTAATCCTAGCACTTGGGAGGCAGAGGCAGGTGGATCTTTGTGAGTTCAAGGCCAGCCTGGTCTACAAAAGTGAGTTCCAGGACAGCTGGGGCTACAGAGAGATCCTGTCTCAAAAAGACCAAAAAAAAAGGCTATTGTGATGTTGACAGATATAACACTGCATCTGTTGATCACCTTTAGTTTAGTATTGCCAACTAGACAATATGGTCTTCCTACCTCTGAACCCAGGATGGTTTTCCATAGTCTTTTATTTTATTTATTTATTTTTTTATTTTTACATGTATGAATGTACTGTCTGCGTGTAGGTTAGTGCACCCATGTTGTGCAGTGCGGTGGAGGTCAGAAGACAGCATCAGATTCCCCTGGAACTGGAGTTAAAGACAGTTCTCAGGCACCATGTGGGTGCTGGGGATTGAACCCGCATTCTCTGCAAGAGCAGTCAGAGCTCTTAACCACTAGGCCATCTCTCCATCCCTTCCATACAGCCTTTAAATTATTTTCAGGGAGCAGAACTGTGAGGCTCTGTTGAGACAAACTGAAGCAGTCAGTTGGTCTGGGACTAGCACACACTGCCAATAATAGTGAATAGAAATGAGCTTCACAATGTTGATGACACTAATGACTTTCAAATGGAGGAAAGGAAATTCGGAATGGAAATAGGGAGTCTCTGTCATATTGTTGGTTTGACATTCAGTGGATGTCAGCTTCCCTTGTGATCTATTTCAATGCAATGGCTCTTAGCATGGAGTCTTGTCCAGTAAGTTTTTTTTTTTTATTATTATTTATTTTTGTATGTGTATGAATGTATTGTTTGCATGCAGGTCTGTGCACCCGTGTCGTGCAATGCCGCGGAGGTCAGAAGAGGGTCTCAGATTCCCCTGGAACTGGAGTTCTCCTGGAATTGGAGTTACAGACGGTTCTTAGCCGCCATGTGGGTGCTGGGGATCGAACCCGGGTCCTCTGCAAGAGCGTCGGTGCTCTTAACCGCTAGGCTATCTCTCCAGCCCGTCCAGTAAGTTTTATACCAGGTAAGATTCATCATGAGAGCAACACAACTCTACATGAATGATTTGGAATAGTTTCATAATTATAGTTACTAAATCTTCATGAGTTCAAGGCCAGCCTAGCGAGTTCCAGGCCAACTGGGGCTACAGGAAAACCCTGTCTCAAAAAGACCCCCAAAATTAATTAACAACAAAAAACCCCACAGGTTTGAATCCCAGCTCTGCCACTTCACTTGCTCTATGTACTTGGGAAAAGCATTAGAATTCTTCAATATTTTCTATTCCTCTGTAAAATGAGATTCTTGGTACTATCTGCTCAATTCATAGACCTTGCTATGTGCAAACAAAAGGCACAAAAAGTTCTTAAGTAACTGAATAGCAATTCAAATGTCAAGTGTCACTGCTGTCGCCAATAGGGATCTCAGGCCTTGGGGAGGGCTTTCCTCTTTTGGGAACACTGATATGCCAAGTGGATTTCTGCACACACTGGGCTTGGACTCCAGGGCTCATACCGGAAGAAATGTGAAAAGAGAGAAATTTTTGACTCTCCCTGAGCATCAATAGGGTGAGAATAATTGTATAAAGGAATGATTGGATGCATTAATAAATTAAAACAAAGGGAGAGAAAGTCCAGTGTTTTGCTGTTAAGTGCACCAAGATACAGGAGGCAAACGTGTCATTTTGTGGCTATAAAGAAGAGGCAGGTTATAGGGAACATGGTATGATGGGGTAGAGTCCCATTTTATTCAAGATGTTCAGGGGTGATCTAGCTATTGAGATGACATTTAGTGGGAGACTTGAAGGGAGACATCAACCAAGGTGGCTTCCTGGTACAAGTGGCTGTAAATTGCTTTCTATTTTCTATTCTATCCTTTATTTGGGTTGATCCAATGCCTAATTTTGATCTTTCTCATTTCTTCTCTCCATTTGCCCCTTCTTTAAAATGTCAAGTTCCGTTTCTTTTGATCCCCTGTTTGTAATTCATCTTCACACTCTGGGGACTGTACGCCTTACCACTCTGGTAGCCCTCACCCTTGGCTTCACCAAGCTCTGACTCTGGGATCTAATCTCTTCACTTTAGTGATATCTCCCAACACTTGAGCTCTACATTGTTTGGCTTGTTGAAATACTAAATAAATAAAAACGGTAACCAGCAACAGAGGAACAATGTTTAGCCTGACCAGAAGGGAAGAGGGAAACTTCACTTTGTTTGATTTGATTTTTTAAATTATTTTTTAAGTTAGGCCACAAAGCAATAAGTTTCATTATGGAATTTTCATACATTTGTATGATAATACTTTGTTCCCACCCTCCTATTGCCTCCCACTGTGCCTCTGCCCCCTCTGGCTGACTCCCTTATTGTGCCCAAATGATCCAATGTCTACTTTCTTTTTTTAATTTTATTTTGTATGTGTATGAATGTACTGTCTGCATGTAGATTTGTGCATCCATGTTGTGTTGTGCAATGCCACGGAGGTCAGAAGAGAGTGTCGGATTCCCCTGGAACTGGAGTTAAAGATGGTTCTCAGCCACCATGTGGGTGCTGGGGATCGAACCCGGGTCCTCTGCAAGAGCAGTCGGTGCTCTTAACTGATAGGCCATCTCTCCAGCCCCTCCAATGTCTACTTTCAAATCAGAAGTATTCTATACATTCTCTGTCCTCCACTTCCCTTAAGATCTCTTCCTCTAGAGGGGGAAAACATTTCTCAGTAGTACAATAGTATCATTGAATGGGCAGTTCAATTGCTGATTTTATAAGTACTTACCCTTGATGGGAACAAAAGGAAAAGCTAAATATAGTCATAGGCAAGTAACAGGTTGGCTGCTTTTTGCCTGCTCATAAGAAAGGCTATGGAGAAGACAACTATTACTTTCCTTACTGAGGTGATGCATAACACATCACTGTGCTGATCTTCATGGTGACGGCAGCCTTGATAGGCTTAAGGAGAGAAAGGTGACACCCAAACCCTCTTACAAAAAATATTTATTGTGTACTAAAACTTAGGCACTATTTACTAGATTCTGGAAATAGACTCTTTGCCTTTAGAGATTCGCTTATAGTCACTAGAGTCTACTGGATTAGTAGAGTAAAAGCTTTATGAGAAAACTCTATAAGGTAAGAATGGATTGAATGGTCATGATGGACAAAATTTAAGATGTGACCAAAGCCAGGAGTATTGTTCTCACTAGACTATACTAAGAAGGTCTTCTAAATTAGAGTTCCTTGAGGAGAGAGAGAGAGAGAGAGAGAGAGAGAGAGAGAGAGAGAGAGAGAAAGAGAGAGAGACTTTCTAGACAAAAAGAACAAAAGTAAATTCAATAGTCCTGAGGTGAGAATAAGCTTTGTCTGGTCAAGTTTTCAGTGGGACATCAATGCCTCCTGGGTGGGCATTTTGAAAATGTGACTATTTTTCTTCATATAACTGTTCCAATAGTGGGAAAATCCTAGTTAGAAGAGGAGAGGTGGTAGCAGGAAAGAAAAAAAAACTTACTTCATTTTGTTATTAATGTTATCAAGAAATACTTACCAGGCCAGAGGGTGGAGAATGGATTTTTTTCTTGAGAATGGGACATTTTAGATTATGTTGGTGGGAAAATAAATTGATACAGCCATTTTGGAAATCTGTAAAGAAAGTCCTTAAAATACTGAAAATGAAATTATTGAATGATCCATTAATCCCACCTCTGGATATGTATCTGAAGGAACTGCAGTCAAAACACCAAAAAGACATCCGTGATCCCACATTCATGGTAGAATCATTCAGAACAGTTAAATTGTAGAACGACCGTAAGCATCCATCAATGGGTGAACGGATAAAGAGATGTGAAAATGTAATATATATGTGTATGTGTGCATATATAATACCTATAGATATATATGTGTATGTGTGCATATATAATACATATAGATATGAGCTTAAAGTGGAAAAATCCAGAACTTGAAATATTAACAGTAATTATTGCCAGCTTTATGGGTTATATTTTGTTTTTGCATAATATTCCATGTTTCAAAAAATTCCTCCATCAACATATTTATATCTGAAGTCAGAAAGTAAGATTTAATCCTATCCAAAGCAAACCTGTTTATCTTGGCCACACCAGCACTGGCCTGGTGAATCTGTGCTCCTAAATTACATTCAATGAGCTCTTTCCTGGGTGCTGGTGGCCAACCTAGGAATGATGCTTTCATGACTGCTCCTCAATTTCAAGCCGCTGCTGGATGACTCACCCTGGCCAGTTAATGGAATCCTCTCCTGGGAGCCTCTCTACAGCTCCACATGCTGCATCAATCATCCTGTCATCTTGCCCGTCTTCTTCCATTTTCTGAGTCCCAATTTCTTTCAACAGTCCTATTTTTCTTCCCTCCCTCTAGAATTGCCATCAGATCCCACCAGCAGGCTTGTCATGGAGATTGTCTGCAAAGTAATTCTTGAATGCCACAAACATTATTAAAGTCTATTTTCCATCATGAGCACTTCTGGCCCAAAGGAAGCATACTACTCTTAAGTCCACCCATAAATGATTTTGAAAGCTTTTCCCCTACAATCAGTAGCCCACGATGAACATTTGCTCTTCTCCTTATTATCCTTTCCAGTTACTAGTTCACTTCCAAGGTAATAACGGATTTGAAGTATCCCTCCTGAGTTTATGGTATGCTCTGGTTGGAGACAGGAAGGAGACTAGCCTTCCTGTCTCCAACCAGGTCTGGTGGGCTAATACAGGAGAAGCAGATGGTGGGCCGGCCTTCCTTCTGTCCATTTTCCAGGCTCTTGTAACCCCCCATTCAGCCATTCAACTTCTTTGGTTTCAAGTGTACTGGAGAGCCTGGGAAAGTTGCCTGTAATCTGGAGGGAACAGGTAGCAGCAAGGTAGAGGCAGCTGTCACTGGCACGACTCCCTTCATATGCCTATTCTTTGATGCCAGCCCCCAGTGCTTTCCCAGGCCCATGTCTGACAGCTACACAGCTGCTGAACAATTAAGCCTCATCATCTCAGAGAATCTGTGAAGTGACAGAACAATCTCCTCCTCCTCCTCCTCCTCCTCCTCCTCCTCCTCCTCCTCCTCCTCCTTCTCCTCAAACCATGGTCTAAAGAAATATTTGGAATTGTTTTATGGGAAAGTGGAGTTGAGAAAGCACAGAATGCTAAGCGAGTTCTAGAAGCAGCTGTCAGAGTTTATCATAGAATCAAATAACCCTAAGCTTGAAAAAGACTTTCATAAATATTTTTGCCATGACTTATGATGTTAATTTGCTGTCTCTGAAAGATAGGAACAGAGTTATGGTCTACTGGGGCCTCATTTGATGAATAGAAGTGTTTATTTCTCAGCTTTCCTGCCTGGAGGCTGTTTCAGAAGCCACCACATATGTAGCCCATAAGGATCCTATAAGCACAACCAACTGCAGCTAAGTCAGCCAAGGTAAGGATAAGTACCCTTCAGCTGGTGACTTTGGCGACACAACATCACTTCCTGCAGCCTTTAAACCAATAGGCTTCTTCTATTTTCCTAGGCATTCCCATCCCACTGCAGTCTTACCTATTTTTAAAACCCATTTTCTGCCCAGTAATTCTTGGTGAAGGTGTTCTACAAGGACTGGACTTCTCCATCTCTTCTCCAAATGTCCCTAACTTTATACCTAAGTACAACATTGTGTTGGTTTCAATTGTGTTGATGTGTGTTCGCAAGTGAAGTTTTGGTATCTTTCATGAAATGCGGTATCTGCATCATAAGTCTGACTATTGTTAAATGGTACTTCTTAGAGTGGTAATAATATTTAAGATTTTATTTGGCATATTTGGCTAAAGAGTTCCAAGGGCTTAAACTATTGGTCAGTTCTCCAAATGTCCATCAGTGTGGTCCATCCACCGGGCCCACCAAGAGTCCCATCTCTGTAAGACCCTGTCTGTCCTCCTCCCAGCAGCCATCGATTGCCCAAAGTTCCTTAGGTAGGCTGTGTCATATACATAAAAGAGTACACTAAATTGGGTGGGGCAATGTGTAGGGGAGGTTCAGATAGGGGAAGGAATCTAAATACCATCAAAGTATATCGTGTGAAAATCATAAAAATAAAATAACAATATATTGGTCAATTTACCCAGTAGATCCATCATAGACATATTAAAAGCCACTAAAGCCAAAATTTAAGGATGGGAGTTTTAAAGGAGCTAATTTCTGATGTTATATTAGCTTTTATATGGACAACTAGCATTTTCCAGAGCTAGGGATCATGAAGTATGAGAGTATCCAATTCCTAATGAAGGGGACAGAGATAATATGTACAATGAAACAATATTCCTACCATCTAAAAATGTCAACTGTAGGATGTCCAGCTTGGAACAAAATCTTCCTGATCATCCAGACTGTACAGAAGAATCAGTAGAACATATTATAGAAGGACCAAGAAAGAAAAGGTAAGGAACAATTTCTAGTCCAGAGTGATGCTCTGGACACCAGGAGAATTAGGACAGAGGCCACTGACTGTTCAGTCAAAATCAATGCACACCACCAAGAATGCATTTCCAGATGCCACCTTTTTATATAACAGAGCACCAACAGGGCAAACCTCCAAGCCACAGGGAGCTGCTGGGGATTGTGCACAACTCTATACTTGATGGCTCTAGCCAGATATAGAATAGCATACCTATAAGTAAATGGTTCTTATAGAAATAATGACAAAAAAGGACAAGCAAAAACATTAATTTGTGATCAATTTCTTGATGTACCAAATTTCCCTCTTTTATGCTCAATAAAATAATACATTTTAAGAGTACAAGAAAACATGACAATATACAATTGTCTTATAATTGATCTACCCAGATATTACAAGTTTAGGTCCAGTTTCATCTGAACACAGTATCTTGAAAATTAGTCATATATTAAGAAAATTAGTCATATATTAAGCACCAAATAAAAATTAGTCCTATATTAAGAAAATTAGTCATATATTAAGCACCAAATAAAAACTTCTTGCATGAGGGGCTAGCGGTTAAGAGCACTGACTGCTCTCTCAGAGGACCTGGGTTCGATCCTCAGCACCCATACGGCAGCTGAGAACTGTCTGTAACTCTAATTCCAGGAGAACTCCAGTTCCAGGGGAATCTGACACCCTCTTCTGACCTCCGCGGCATTGCAGGACACGGAGACATTGCCCAAACCTACATGCAGACAGTACATTCATACACATAAATAAATAAATAAAAATATAAAAATTAAAAAATTTCTTGCATGAATAAATACAGATCTGATTTCAAAGGGGCTTCACTCTAAGAGAATACCTTACAAATTGTAAATTCAACACGATACTTGATTTTCTGTCTTGTCTCCATCTTCTTCTTCACAAATGTAGCAAGTTGATTAAGACAAACTAAGTTGGTTAAAAATAATAGCAAACCACTTTTAATAAGAAAAGGTGGAGTGCATTTGGTTTGTGTACATGAAGCTAAATGTACTCATTCCTTCTCTAACCCATAAATGATCCATTGAGAAATACTGGAAAGTCATTCCAGGATCCATAGTATGTACACAGGTCCAATGGTGGGGGGGAATTGGTTGCTCTGAGTGAAAGGATAGAATCAATGCCTGTTTGTATTTTCATGAACAATAATACTGTTTTCTCAGTATGAACTCCAGTTTACACTACTTTCATTATCAGACCAAACAGACTTTTAAAGAAATAACCGAATGAAAGGTGATTTGTTTTCTGCCAATGCAAGTATTTACATATAACCATTTGCTCTGTCTGAAGAGTGTCCTTATTTTTCCCCTGTACTGAGGGGCCATCTCAGAGTCGGTTTGCATAAGTAATGCATTTATTTACTAATCTTCAAAGACTCTCTATTTTTCTTGCCTTCCCACTGTAGTCATTAGAGGTCACAACCCTGCAGGAAATATGGGCTGCCATGGTAACACAAAATGTCTGCTGCTGGGCTTGGCGTAATTCCTCCCTAATAGAAAAACAACGAGCAGTAAATCCCACCTTTGATAAACTGGCTTATTGTTATACGGAGCCTCTACCTGGGAGGTGGCGATCCCCCAGAGCAGTTTCAAATGATACAAATGCAATTTGTATCTGGATTGATTTCTCATTTTGCACAAGGAACCAGGTAAAATTGTACTAGGTCAAGTTAAATTCCTTGTCACATTTAAAATCATTGGCCTTGCACTCAGTCAGTCATCTGTTGAGCACATTTATCAGATGCTATGTGTGACTGTGCTAGGGACTGGAACAAAGCGAATCATCTCCCTAAATCAGTTTTAATACCCATAGAGAACTAGAAATAAAATGCACCAGCTCTGTCATTCTGAACTACTTAGTGATGATAGCTATTTCATTAGTTTACGGTCTTATGCGTTAGAAGTGATGTGAACCTGCCCAGAGTTAAGAGTCCAGGAAGGACAGAAAGCCATTCTGACATTGACCTCAGAAAGAAATCACATACAATAAAAAAAAAAAAACCTCTCTTGCTTATATTTCAGAACAAAAGAAATATAAACCAAGAAAGGAAGAGCTGCTACCCAATTATTTTGTCCTAGAAGGAGAATATTCAGAAAAACAACTTGAAAGTAACAATGATTAGTTAAATAAAATTACATTGCATCTGCTAAAAATCATGATTCTTTTCAAAAGTACATATTCATTAACATGTATCCCTTTGAGGATCGGTCACATGGTCAGCCTCTTAGACACTGACAGGAACATTTCCTGAAGAAATGATGGCTCTTTTCTTATAAAATTGATTCTGTTTGAAAGCCTAACATTATGCTCTCTTCCATCCAGGTTGCTGGTCTCATTGTTTTCCCAATATACTATGCTTGTTCTGTCCCTCACCTCATGGCGGATGCTCTACTCCAGATCTAGTATGCTTTTGTGTCTCACCAACTCTCCCCATCAAAATTCTGACACTTTCACAGCCTATTATCCTACATTTTGGCACTAAATTATAGTCACTCCTATATATTTCTTGCCAGGTGCCTCCTACGTACAGGTCATATCTCAACAAAAAAGTATACAAAATATTAGAAAACAAGTATCAAGAGTCTCTTATTGCTCCATGGGCTGTCCCACTTGGATGAATAAGGTGACATGATAGGCAGGCAGGCGGACAGGGCAAGCAACTGACAGTAACCAGTGGCACCAACCAGCAAGGAACTGAGGCCCCCTTGGTTCAATAACTTTCCAGGAAGTGAAATCTGCCAACACCATGTGACTTTAGAAACGGATCCTCCCCCAGCTCAAACTTCAAATATGACCCCTAACCCTCATTACAGATTATGAGAGACCCCATCTTGAATCAGAGGATTCAGACAAGCCATTCCTGATTTTCTGATCCACAGAATCTGTGGCCTAAGAAATGTGTTTTTATCTAAGTGGCTAAGATGGTAAGTAATTTGTTACACAACATTAGATAACTAATAGTCTGAATGTAGTTAAAGACTACTAGCCGTGACATTTCAAGTAGAAACTCCATAAATACTGTGGAATCAGAATTATGGTTTTGGTGTTTTCTCTAGTGACTTAAATGTTTGAAAAAAATAACCCCACACTTCTTAAGTGATTGTCTGAGCTGGCTGCTAATTTCATGACATAAGGCAACACTCACGGCCCCCACTGTTTAGTTATCTCTTCACAGTATCCATCAGTCTTTATGTATGTTGAGTTCATACAGGACTCTCTTACCACTGGCTGCTTGGCCAGTTTGCCAGCTTCCCTTTTTGGTAGGTTACCAGCCTAACTAAATTCAAATCCTTCTCTTGTTGTTTAAGTTCTTTCACAACCGGACTTAAACTTCCTCCTCAACTTCATGACTCAGTACATCTTTCTTCTCAGTCCCCTAGCAACCAAACTCAAGCTACAAATGTAAAATCATCCTTTTCATGCTGTCAGTTCTCCCCTAACTTCCTGGTGCTCTATGGACAGATACCTTGCACAGCTGGCTCCTGCCCTCAGCTACAGCATTATCTTACCCTTCTCTTACTTGAGTGCTCTCCTTTCTACCAGCAATGGCCTTTTTCTTTCTTACTCTAAGATCTCTATCTTGTCCCAGGTCTGCCAGACATGCTCTCTCCGTGTCACCTGGCTAGCAGCTATTGTCCTTCAGCTCTAAGCACAGCATCACTCCCTCAGGAGGCATTTTCTGATGTTCGTGACCTGTGCAAGCTCTGTTTTCAATGCCATGCATCCTTGGTGTCATTTCCTTTCCTTTGTTAGATGTCTTTATATTTTTTCTGTGACATTTATTTCAGTACTTATCCTTAGCAACTGGCCGGTCTGCTCTCCTAGTTCCAGCAACTAAGCATTAGCATTTAGAAGAAATATCAAAGTGAAAAATGTTTTTGCTTTGCAGTTTAAAAAAATCCAAAAGCATTAAAAACTACTCCAGGGCTGGGAGCATAGCTCATCGATAGAACACTTTCCTAGTATGTGTCACTCCCTGTGTTCCATTCTCAGTACCAAAAATAAAACTTCCATTTGATCAAAATGTATGAGTCACGTGTTTAGTTAATTAAATCTGACTATGCCAACCACCCATATCTTTTCTTGGTATAAAGCTCCCTTCCAGAACAGTCTCATGTTCTTATAGCTTTTGGCTTAATGAAACTCACTATTGACATTTACAAATCCCTCTTTGCAGGCATCACCTGAGAAAACACTTGAAATTAGTATAGAAACACAGATTTGATTAACAAATTCCTAGGAGGTCATAAGAATGTATTTCAAATTTTTCACTTTATAAGTAGGGAAACTGAGGACTAGAGAAGGATGGTAACCTGTTAAAGGCCATACAACCAGATAGCTCACTTGCCTTCTGCCAAAAGAAAAAAGTGAAGAGAATTAATTTTCACTTTATGTTATCTCATGGTCTTGTCATAAAAATTTGATCATTTTCTTCTGAATCTATTCTCATCCCCCAATATGTGTTTATATATTTAGTTGTATGCTTTGTACTTAGGAAAGCCTTAATGCAGTGAATGTTAAAGACATACAAATAGGGGGCTGGAGAGATGGCTTAGTGGTTAAGAGCGCCAACTGCTCTTGCAGAGGACCTGGGTTCAATCCCCAGCACCCACATGGCGGCTGAGAACCGTCTTTAACTCAAATTTCAGGAGAACTCCAGTTCCAGGGGAATCTGACATCTTCTTCAGACCTCCACGGCATTGTACAACACGGGTTCACAAACCTACATGCAGACAGTACATTCATGCACATAGAAAATAAATTTAAAAAATTAAAAAAGACATATAAATAGGTAAAGCATAAATCTATGACTACCATGATGAGGAAATTGAAGTACAGTGAACCCTTGACATTCAGGAAGACTTACTCTCCAACCTCTCTCCAATTCACAGATCCTACTATTATGTAATTGGCATATAATTTCCTCCATAAAACTTCTATTTTTCTCCTAAGAACCATCATATTCTTACTAAGGCAATTGTTCCATCATACCAGGTCCGAAGTGTGTGCAATTTAAATTTATGCCTCAGCAAAATTACAAATTAGTACATGTTATGGGCCTATAAAACCCACTCATAAATAGTTGAAAGTGTGAATGCTGTATTAAAAATGCCCTGGTTTTACTGATTCTTGAAAGTAACAATCTTGCAAAACATGGGTATTTGAGTGACTGGTCCTGTTCAAGACAGAGGCTACATTATGTCAGTGTAAAATTTGGAAACTAGTGGCTCAAGCATCACACAAAAATACACAGAAAATATTCAGTAGGCCCAGAAACAAGAGAGTAAATAAGGGAAGTGAAATTCAACCCAATTGTGGAAAAGCCTCTGCTCTGGATCCTGTATGATTATTGAACTCTGTTTAGTCTATCGTTACGAACTGAATATTTGTACCTAGCCCTCATGCTATGTCATAGAAATTCACAAATAAGTATCTAAATTATGGCTCTGTGTTTGAGATCTGGCAAGTTTGTCTGAAATTGGTAAATATCAATGCAAAGGAAGAGATGATATTTAACAGCACATAATAAGAAAGCGCTTGAGCCATGGAAGTACTTGAAGGTGGACTAGAACTAGTCTGTAACCCCCCACCTGTCCAGGGGATAACACAAAAATTCTCCTGTCTCTTTCCGATTTTATTATTTGATCTCTTTAGAATGGCTAAGAATCCCCCAATTTCACACAATTTTGTAAATGACATGGAGTTTATACACGATGGGGCTTGACAGACTCCTTTGGGGAAAAATTTTATTGCAGTATAGCATATGTACAGAAATGCACACAAAGATTATGTTTTTTGAAATTTCAAAACTTCACCATACTCCTTTTTATTTTTTGATTTTAATGTAATGTTTGTGAGTGTATTCCCTGCATGTATGTAAGTGTATTCGTGTCATGCAATGCCCATGGACGTCAGAAAAGAGCGTCAGATCCCCTAGAACTGGAGTCACAGATGGTTGTTAGTCACCATGTCAGTGCTGGGATTTGAACCTGGATCTTCTGCAAGAACAGCCAGTGTTCTTAACCCCAAGCCATCTCTCCAGCTCAAAACTTAACCATACTCTTATAACCAGCACACATGTTACGAAAGAAAATACTTCCAGCACTCCCAAATCCTTTCCAGTTCCTGGTCCTCTCACTGCTCCATTAAAGCTAATCAGATTAAATTCAGATTGTTTGGGAACACATA
The DNA here is from genome assembly GCA_009823505.1 of Rhizomys pruinosus. Lineage (NCBI taxonomy): Eukaryota > Metazoa > Chordata > Mammalia > Rodentia > Spalacidae > Rhizomys > Rhizomys pruinosus. The sequence continues at coordinate 675,604 of VZQC01007915.1, forward strand.
TACACTAATTTGTACAGCAGTATTATGCACACTGTCTCCTTTTAGACAGGCTTCTTCTCCTTAGAACAACATTTGAGAGATCGGTCCCCATTCTTGTGTGTAGCTATATAGGTAGACCATTTTGGAAGTCAGTAAGCAGTTTCACAGAAGTTGCATTTAGTTATCATGTGTCAGGAACACATGAAATCATCTACTCATATTCAACAGAGAGGGAAGTCATGAAGGAAAGGGAAAAAGGAAGGGAAAGTGGGAATCAATAGGACTTCTACAGTCGGGTCCTTGAAGAAAATTGGCAATTAGGTGAAAGGTGAAGGGGATAAGAGAACTGAGTGGCAGACCTGATTGAGATTAACATGATCCATTAGGTTAACTGAGAGACAAATAGGAGTGGTACTTGAAATTTACATAAATGCCATACCCAGCTGCAATCAAGTTTCTGTAGGAAGAAGAAAACTGAAAAAAGAAAGCTTGTGACCCGAACTGAGCAGAAACAACAACGCCCCCAAATTGCCTTTGTCTCATAGAAAACTAAAGAATAGAAGAGAGATTCTGAAAAAATATGTTTTTTTTTCTAAGTTGTTACTGAAGTCTGTAATGGAAGGGTGATACTTAATGCTCCCTCCCAATCCTTTGGGGGAAGGAAATGTATGCAGTCCTTGGAAGCTCTCTCCTCCTTTTCTGAGCCAGGAACTTGGGTGTGTATTCATGACCTATTTCTTGGGTTTGTGCCAAATACTGGGCTAGATGGGCGGTGGACAGACTCATTCCCTGTCTTCACAGAGCTTACACTCTGTACAAGGGAGACAGCGAGCCATACCTAACACTGCATCAGCAATCTAGTTCAGCTATGAACCAACCACCCACCGTGCCTCAGGATGATTTCTTCACTGAAATGTGAAGCTGGCCCTGCCATCTTCAGCACTCAATCCCTACACTGTAGATCAGTTCTACCCTAGACAATCCCATCCCTTAGACCATTCTGTGCTGCTCATCCTGTGACTTAGGACAAAGGGCTCTTTCCCAAGACCTCTAGAAGGCCTGCAAAGAAGGAGACCAGGGAGGTGGAGTTAGGATACCTCTATTTCTGGAAATCTTGTGGGTAAGTAATCACCTCCATTACAGAGAGCTCTTTCAGGGTGACTTTGAAAGTCTCCCCCTGCCACTCTGCTCCATCACACATCCAGATCCTGGGACATAGACTCATATTGTCTCTCCTGCCTCTCTCTCTGCCTGAATAGAATGTTATGATGTAACTGGGCCTCAGGCACACGGCTCTTTACCTGGCAGAAAAACAATGGTGAGATTTTTTTTGAGACTTCACCATGCACAGTGCTAACCACTATACTATCATTGCTTCTTGAGAGAAATAAATCTAAGCTACACCTCTTGTTTAAGAAGGTCTCAGAAACTGTGCTTAGGTTGGGATTATTCTAGAAGGCATGGGGGGGCTTGTGCCCTACACTAGACCAAGAACTGCTAGCTTTTATGTATACTGATTACCTTTCATAAAAGCAAAATATAAGATATTTACTGTGGGAAAGGACCTATCTAAACATACTACCCATATTTATTCACTTAGTCCACCCAGAAGCACCTATATGAAGTCAATGATATTACTTTTCATTTCACAGTTGAGACAATGAAGCCTTTAGCAAATTGTCTCAAGCTACACGACTCATGAGTTACTGAAGCTGCAATTCAAACTTAAGCTGTTGGGTATGGTAGATTGAGTCCTTAGCAGAGCACTACACGCTATTTTATGGTTCGTGTCATAAAATTTTCTTATGAATCCTAAGAGATAATACTAACCAATTTTACAGAAAGAAGAAGATAAAAACTATGGCTCATAGAGACTTAGGTTCCCACAAATAGCAAGTAGCAGACCAAGGTCTGAAGCTAAATCGGTTTCTGTGCATAGCCTCACCATGAAGGCAGTAGAGAGATTCACATAACTCAGAGATTCAGAGGTAAGAAGAGGGAGTTGATGACCTGATCTTCTCTCTTCTTCAATCTACCAAAAAAAGTGAAGTTTGAGTCTGCAGAGACAAAGCTAAAAGAACAAAACTAAATAGATTTCATGATGGGAGGGGGGCCAATATTTTTTTAAATCAAAATAAAGAGCATGGCCAGGCATGGTGGCACACACTTTAGTCCCAGCACTCAGGAGGCAGAGACAGAGAGATTGTTGTGATTTCAAGGCCAGCTTGGTCTATATAGCAAGTTATAAGCCAGCCAGAGCTACATGGTGAGACCTTGTCTCCAAAAAATAATCAATTAATCAACAAATAGCATAGCGTGATGGTTCAAAGCATGGACACAAGCAAGCAACTCTCCTGGGTTTGAGTTTCTATTTGGATCATTCCTTAGTCATGGACCCTTACAAAAAAGTCTCTTAACTCTTTTGAAGGTATGTCTTAGTGATTTTTATTTCTTCATTTGAGAATTCTCTGCTCAGGTCCTTAGCCCATTTTTCTATTGGGTCATATTTGTTTGTCAGTTTGTTTTCACCAGATAGGACTTAACATATATGACAGAATACCAGAAATCTAGTAGAGGGTATGGGGGTGGAAAGTGTGGAGGGGGTTCTAAATTTGATTAAGATATATTATATGAAATTCATAAACATTTAATAAAAATGAAAATATTAAAATAAAAGAAATCTGTCTCAGATTAAAAAAAGTCTCTTAAATTCTCTAAAGCCTCAGTTCTCATTGGTAAAATGAAGATAATTTTTACAACATAAACTTCTTTTTTAATTTTTAATTTTTCTATTTTTTTTTGTCTTTTTGAGACAGGGCCCTTCTTTTTTCCCAGTTGGCCTGGAGCTCTCTATGTAGATCAGGCTGGCCTTGAACTCACAGAGATCTACCTGCCTCTGCCTCCTGAGTACTGGGATTAAAGACGTGTGCCACCACACTGGCAAGACAACATATACTTCTTACAGAATTAAATAAATAAATAATTAATGAGAGCCAAAGCGGGGGGTGCAGCTTGGTTGGTAGGGTGTGGTCTAGCATGCATTAAGCCTAGTGTTTCACCACCCACCACTGCATGAACCACACATGGTGGCATTTGGGAGATGGAGCAGAAGGATCAGAAGTTGGAGGTCATCTTTAGGTACAAAGTGAACTCTAGGTTAGCTTGGGATGCATGAGAAAGAAAAACAAGCATCAGCCACGGGGGGGGGCAATTAAAGTAGAGCATAGTGGCTCTGAGGAGGATGAAACAGGAGGACTGCTGTGCTTTGGAGGAGAGCCTGGGGTAACACAGTGAGTTTCGAATCACCATTCACAGAGTGAAACCATTCTCAAGAAAACCAAACCAAAACAAAATATGTTGAAACCCTAAATGATTGAAAGCCATTAATTACCATGCCTGAATTAAGAAGAACGTTCTGTTAATGGCTGTTGGTAGCTGTTCTATATCTTCTTTTTTTTTTTTAATTGAGCACATTTCCTACAACATTTCTTAAATCAAATTTAGACTCATTCCCCCATCTATGCCCGCCCCTCAAGTTCTATATCTTCTTGCCACTTGCTGCATTCCCTCTCTGGACACAAGGTCCACTTGGGCTACAGAGCCACTCCTGCCAAGGGCAGGAAGACAGGCGCAAGGTCCAGATGCACCAAAGCCACTTCCAATTGCAACATGAATTTTCCAAGTCTAAAAATTTGCTGTCACACAGATTGGTTAGAAAATGAAGACTGATTTTTTTTTTAAACTCTAAAACCAATTTTCTTTTATTTTGGAAACTGAAAAGCTGCTGAAGTTTTTTGCTGTTCCCAAGAGCAAATCATTGCCCAGATCTTCAAGGGTACTTGGCAACAATATACATGATTACACATAAAACCTGCCCATAGATTTCCCTTTAGGTACATAAGATAAACTATTCCCTAGAAAAAATTATGTTCAAGGTTTGATGGGCTCATGGTACAGAAGTCCCACCTCCTAGCTGCCTTCCAGAGGCCAAGTACTACCACTGCCGTTATTTCTAGTAGCTGAAACGTGGATCTATTCAGGCTTGTTTTGCTGCAATCAAGGGTCTGCTCATCTCTTGCCACTTCTCTGGACAGGGGTGCAGATTTATGGACTGAATGTTCTTCTAAAAGCCTCACATCTTTTTATAGCTCCAGCTGGAGAAGCCATTTCCTTTCCTCCCGCTCTCCTGAGTCAGAGTTGGAAACACCACTTAGGACTGAACTAGAAATTAAACATTACTGTTCCTAATATTTTCAAATGTTTCTTATTGTGCTGGACTTTGGTTTAAACACTTCACTTGCATTAGTTCATAAGATGCTCACAAGAGCTCTTTGGGTTCTGGCCCTATTCGAAAAAGCTCACTTAAATAGATAGATGTGGACACGAGCCTTGAGAGGTTGAGTAACTTCCGGAGTTCTCATTAATTGGAATTACAGAGCTAAAGCTGAAATGCAATTAATTATTTTGGCTATAAGCAGGATGCTGCTTCCTTCAGGAAAGGAAAAGAATTTTCTAGTTCATTTAATTCCTCCCATTTTTGACACTAGACATTAAGAAGGTACTATATATAGCACCGAGGTACCATTCTCAGTATCCCTCTGTCATTTCTGCTGAAAACCTGTTGGAGAAGACCAAAAACTAGATATGAAGAATAAAGGACTATAGTTTTAAGATACTTTAAAAACCAAAATATCATGTATACCTATACATGATGATACAACAATGTTGTCCTAGTATTAAATTCATAAAAATCTTATAGTATTAAAAGACAAATTTAAGCATAAGATCAGAAAGCATATGGTTGATGATTATAGAAACACAAAAATGTTCCTATGGAAGAGAAATTTTAAATAGATTTCAATGGAGAAAGAGAAATAAAAAGAAACAACAGAACACTGAATGCTTTTATTGGAAATGAGCTACACTTGAAGAATTACTTTGCAAGCCCCTGAATTTCAAGTTCTAATAGCTGTCAGACAGCATTGTCATATTGTGGAGGGAAGTGTGCTCACTTTCTGTAGATATGCCTATTTCTGGCACTTAGTAGCTGAAAAATCACTTGTGAAGAATTAGGTAAAGGGTAATACAAAATGCCTGGGGACTCAGGAAGTACTTTTCTCTTGGATTTTGTTAAATCTAATGAGACAGATCAATTTGGAGCCTTCAAATCTTGTGCACAGTAGCTTTTCTTTTTTTAAGAAGCATCTATCAGGTCAATAAGAGAAAAATCCACAATAATCCATCTTTTCTACACCTCCAGAAAAGCTCCTAAAAAGAAAATGAAGTACTTTTCAATAGCATGCCTTTGGTGGCCATTTTATTTGACATCAGGTACTTAACTTGTGCTCCTCTGAAAAGCCTAGTGTACACCTATGCTGGAGCTCCCTCGTTTAGAATGAGAGCTTAACATGGAAATGATAATGGCTTTTACATGACATCACATGTCACTTCGACAGTGATATAGATCCTAGAAGAACTGAAAATGTCTCAGCCCACACTCATTATATGTGTGACTATCTTCAATGCTGGATTGTGTAAAAAATTGAGAAAGCCCAGTCTTTGGCCCCAAGAACTTTGTCATTCAGGGACAACTCAAGGAACTCAACAGAGGGTCTGATGCCCTGGGCAAGTCTCTTGGGGTTTATGTTTCACACTCATAACATGACATAGGATAATATTCTCCAATTATATGAATATGAGTATGCAGAGTAATATGGACCACAGAGCTGGAAAAGTTCAGAGGAACGGAGAAGCCACTGTGGATGAACACATTCTATAGTGTTCTCCAGTCCCAGAATATGTACATGGTACTTTGATGCCTGGTGTTTCTCAGGAGACCAACTTGGAAAATAGAAAATGGCACCTCTGAAGGCCATGTTGACATGGAAGCAAGTACTTCATGTGGTTGCCCCATCCTTTTAGTAATCTGGCTAGGCTGTAGTAGTCAGTCCTTGGAGGCTATGTTTATACAACTGAAAACATACACACATACCAAAAGCATCAGCTCAGTGATGCATTTTGCCCATGTTGTTTGGGAATTTTGAGGACATAACCTCCATACCAAGTGAGAAAAAAATGCACATTAAAAAAATCTTTTCAAATAATAGATAATGGGCTAGGCAATTCTGAAGTCAAGTAGGATTGTTTCCCTTGTCACAAGTCCATTTATAAAACTTTTCTACAGATGACCATCGTGAAAACTCAATTGGTAAAGCAGCCATCGTGCAGTGCCCTCCCTGTCCTGGCTATTTCCTGATGGCACATTGTATGCCAGTCATTGTCCTGTGATCTGGTGAAGCCCCAAAGAGGAAAGACACTCTGCAGTTGCCCTTGAAGATTTCTTGGTCTGGTAGGGAACACAAAGAGATAACATCAAGGACCAGGAAGCATTTGTTTTATTTTGTTTTGTTTCAGTTTTAAACTAGGTCTCTGATTCAAGAAAGCTTGATTATTGGTTTCCTGTGGGAAATTTCAAGTCAAAATGCCTAGAGGGCCAGGCATGAAACAAGACAGGCCAGGCATAAGGTGTGACAACAAAAACACTGGCCCTGTGGAAGTGGGAACCATGGTCAGTCCTGGTAGAGGGTTGTCATGTAGACATGACAATCTAGGCTTGCCAGAGCTTTCTACTCTCTAATCAAATTCAGTAATATTGGTTACAAAAGCATGTGACGTCTGATCTCAATGCTCAAATGTTATCAGCTAATCTAAAATAGATTTTTTAAAAATCACAGTACTATGCCCAAACAAGAAATAATCTATGAGTTCACTGCAAAAGTCTTCAGGCTACTACTAGTAAGAGCTAACTGGCTTTTTATAAGTAACTGACCCTTTGACTTAGTGAAAATCACGTGACTTCCTTGGCCTCAATTTCTTCAAGAGAAAAATGTGGATTTGTGTGTACTTTCTCAGACGATGATAAGCAATACAGTCAAGTTAAAAATGCGGAATTGGTTCAGAAAAGACTGTTTTAAAGTACAAAGAGTGGGACTCTTGAGATACAAGCTTCAGTTGCTTTGTGTAACCAGCTCATTTGAAATCAGAACAACAGCACCAGTAGTTTTAAAAAGACTCCAATTTTGTCTTTTCATGTTTTTTTGTAAGGTGAGGCAAAGCGCTTCTATGTAGGTGAACTTCATTGCAAATGCATCCAATTCCACATGCTATAAACGCTGTGTTAATGGGTTTGGAGCAAGTAATAAAACTATATTCATGTGCATCTGATTTGGCAATTATTTAGAATCATATTAAGCCCTGTCTGACGCACAGGGCATAATTGGCCTTTCTCAGTACTACAGATTAGCACCTTTGTTCTCTCTATTCAAATCGAGAGAACTGAATTTCATAAATAGAGAGATTGGTATTGTCTCCACATCAGCTCAGGGAAATGTTTTAAATTGTCCAGTTTGAAACACCTCTTTAATTTAATTCTGCTCATCCCTACTCTTAATCACATCACCAAGCAACACTGTGAATTCTAATAAACAACTGCAGGAAGGCCAGTTGGGCTGCAAAGCCCATTGTGAATTTAGAGATTACACCTCTGCCGAATGATAAGTCAAAACAGCCTGCAAGTTTTATCTCAACCACTCTGCTTTTCTGCTTGCATCTGTTGGGGGTGGGGGATGCATATGGTTCTATATGGATTTTTTTTAGAATCAAACTGGGTTCTGATTTTAGTTAATGGTCTCCAATACAAAAATCACATTTTAAGGAGCGCTGCATGTTTTAGAAGGAATATTTATTTTTTCAGTTCCTTAAATTATCTTTTTTTCTTTGTAAGATTCAAGTGTGGATGGTCTGTGCTTAAAATCCTGTAAAATTTCCTTTGAAAAGAAAATTTTGCTTTTGGATTACTGACTTGGAAACTTGTTTCCTTAAGTTCAACAAGTTTTCTATACTTCTTGCCTGCCTTGAACTTAGAGACAAAAATGCCCCTTCACTCTTCATGCAGAGATAGAGCTGCATTATGGAGGTAAAAGTACTCTTGTGATGGAAAGCTTCCACTGATTGTGCCGGTGCAGGCAAATCGATCTGTGAAAAGTTAGTGGAATAGTTAATGTGAAATCTTACCACAGAGTTCTCAAAGAACAAACATACCATGCCAGGAAACAGATCACAGACCCTTGAAGCTGAGATTGTCGTTTCTTTCCTCTTCCTCCTTCTCCTCCTCCTCCTCCTCCTCCTCCTCATCATCATCATCATCTGTAACCAGCTTCCCTGAAGGAGAAAAGTCTCTTCAGAGACCTTCCTGTGTTTCAGGTTCTTTCATAAGCTCTCCCAAGCCACTAATTTTCTTCCATTTCAAAAATAAGCCATAGAGCATGGGGAAGGGACAGATTTTTGAGCATTAGTAAATTGACTTTAGGGGAAAAATTTAAGCCAGAAAAAAGTCTTTGTAGTCTACTGATGTGCAATCTTGTCTTTAAAAATGCCAGGGGCCGGGCGTGGTGGCGCACGCCTTTAATCCTAGCACTTGGGAGGTAGAGGCAGGCGGATCTTTGTGAGTTCAAGGCCAGCCTGGTCTACAGAGTGAGTTCCAGGACAGATGGAGCTACAGGGAGACCCTGCCTCCAAAAGACCAAAAAAAAAAAAAAAATAAAATAAAAATAAAATAAAATAAAAATGCCAGGAAAAGATCTTAAAAGCATGTATGAGAAACTGACCTATTTCTTACTTTTTTGCTGGTTCTGATCTCATACAAATACAGCCATGAGAACATTTCTTCCAAGTGGTACAATATTTTAAACCCACAGTAATGCGCCCCAAAGCATAGCCTGGGACCATAACAAAATGCTGGCCATTAACGCTATGATAAATTTTATTTTCAAATCATGGATATTCTGATTTAATGTTATTGCAAAAATGTACACACCTGAATTAATGAACTTTTCTCAAACTGGCAGGATCTGAGAAGCACACAGAAAAATAAAATATCGATATGAATATCTATGTATCTACACAATATCTTGCATATCCATAAGTTACAATGCATTATTCTGAAAAACATTTTTTTCTTTTCACAAGAAGCAATGTAATGAAATTATTAACAGTAAAACAATTTCTTTTAAAAATAAAAAGTACAGCTGTGAAATTACTAATGTAGCAGAAACAACATTTCTTGGCTGTATTCATATACTCCATGATCAAGCTAACCATGTTAACAATATACGAGAGAGAGAGCATTCCAACAAACAGAAAATGATAGTAATTTTTTTGCCCTGCCTTTAAGTGGTCATTCCAGTACATAATAATCACTACAGTGGTAATAATGAAACAGGAGGCATAAAATTCAATAATCCTAATTCTATTTTTATTTCAAATAAACAGAGCCATAAAACTTCTAGATATTGCCATATTTTGAAATAAAATTATAGCTCTCTTTCAGCACTACACATAACAATTTATTGTACCTGAATAATTACTCCATCTGAATAAAGTCCATATGTTTCAAATAAACCTGAAAGATGTTTGTTTTTTTAATCTAATTTTCCCAGTTAAACAGTATACTAATTAGTCACATATTTCATAAAAGTTACAGGGATGTAATAGCAGCTTGTAAATTGCCTCGCATTACATAATATATGATTTCATAAATCATCACAAAGCATAAAACAATGGGAAAGACCTAAGGCTGGGTAAAAATTAAACTATAAAACACAATCTCCACTAAATTTATCATTTTATCTTTTTTTGAGAAGCTACAAGAGCTGGACATATAAAGAGAAAATTCTTTCCTTGAAAAGACAGGCCTTTTTGTTTAGATTCAGCCATCTTTGGAAGCGTTACAGATGTGCAGAGAAAACGGGATCATGTAGCCACTGATTCCCATTTTTAAGAGGAATTATTAGCTAACCAAGTAGTTCAGATTTGATTACATATCAAAGGCTTCTACTTCATATGGAGGACGGAAAGGGGCACAGGATCAGGGTGATGAAGAAAACTACATAAATAGCCCTTATTCAATCACTAACGAAATTAGAAATTGAATGGTTCTTACTCCTCATAAATGACATTAAAGCAAAAGAGGCAGCCACTTGCATTGCATATATTTACAACTCCATTAAAGACTATATTCCCTCCATTTATTTCTACTAAATTCCCTTTACTAAATGAGGTAGCATTAATCAAAAACATATATTTTGAAACTCTTCCCAGAAAATGCCTTCTGTTCCCTTTTTAATCCAGAATTCTGGGAGCTATGGCACACAATCTCTAACTCTTATTTGCAATAGCCCACAGACTTTCAATTCATGTGTCCTCTGTCAGAAAATAAAATATAGAAGTGTGTTTTTTTCCACCTAGACACACACACACACACACACACACACACACACAATATTCTCACCTTTGCCAAGTTTTATACGATAAAGAACAAATCATAATCTTAAAACAGAATAACCCCAAATGTCAATTTTAAAATACCATGAATCTTAATACTGGTAGCATTCAAAGGAGACAGAATACCTGCTTGCACTTACATTATTTTATCACAAAAAGTAGGGATTTCCTCAGTCCTTATGCCATTGAACACCAAGATATGACCCCACACCAGCCAAAGATTCCATTCAGTTATCAAAACAATTTTATCAAAAGACTTAAAATCATTCAACTGACTTTTCAAATAGCAACTTAAAAATCATGTACACAATAATTATCCTGAAAACCTTTTCAAACTTCACTTAATTTTATGTATAGAGTTCAAAAACATTGCAACTTCCTTAATACCGTGGTGCCCCCTTTTGGTATAGCTAGATCAAGGCTTTTGTTTTTTCCACTTAAAAATAATCATACACACTGTATGTATTCATTCACAACACATAGTGTTTAACTTGTGAAATGTTGATTCACACTGCAGATGGCTCATGGTTATTAGAGCTTTTGTTCTACCCTTACTATTACAGTTATTGATCTAAAACATGTGCAAACAAACAAAGCTAACTCTGAGTGGGAAAGGAAAAGTGTCCTTTCCCTTAGACAATTGGCATAACACAGCTCAGATTCCTTGAGTTTTCTTCCCAGTCTTCATGGTAAATAAGTGACCCGTTACCTTTGCTACAGGACATTCAATGGCTGGCTGACGGCTGCATTCAGGAGATATTTTTTGTCCTTGATACATTTATGCTGTATGTCTGTCTATCATCCTGAGGAAAGAAAGGCTGGTGAACATGTATAGATCCTAACATCTATTGACAAACAGCAAGCTGAAGCATGGAGACACAGCCAAGTAAACAAGCTTTGTCTACGGGGAAAGTGAAAGTTAGCATTTTAAAGAGTTGACCAACATTTAAGAAAAGGAAAAGAAACTGAAATATCCTTACGACTTTTCATATGTTAGAGCTGATAATTATGCCTCAGAAATAAGTTCTTTCCACGTTCAACGGCACTGTGTGAAGACGAGCTGCTTTCCAGCAGGGATATTGAATCCTTCCATCTGAAGGACCAATCAAGTGTGAAGTACAGTATAGTTTTAGATTCTATTGAAAGGAAAAAGCTTGACTACTAGTTCATAGCATGACAACTTTCATGGATTACTTCAGACCCTATTCTCCTCCCTGAAAGGGAGTCTCAGCATGAAGACAGTTTTCAATGCACTAAACTTTAATAGCTGAGTGGGGGAGCCACAGCTTCCCTTTGGTCTCTATAGAAACAGTATAGCCAAAATTTGAGGCAAAATTAAGGACTTTGGTCTTAGGTGCTGTATCTCCCCTCAGAGGTTTTCTTTTCACAAACAGACTTTGGCCCTTATCAAATGTACACTCTTTTGGGGAGCTACTGTAAAAGGGAAGAGGCAAAGCCTACTTCATTATTTTCCCCTCTGAACTGCACAGAGGCGGCCATTTCAATGAAATACCAGCAAGCCAGATGTGTGGCACCCTGTGTCAAAGGCAGGTGGATCAGCTTCTGAAGAAAGACTTTGCTCTTTGTTGTGTTGGGGATGGTTGCAGTTGTTGACGAAAAGCACTTGCTGCTTATCTTTTGTGACCACTGCACTGTGCTCACAGCACTTCTCCTTTTTTCCCCCTCTACCTTTCCAAGTTATCCTGGCCTTTGGAATTTTCCCACAGTGGCCACCACAGGATTCCCTGGCTAGTTCTCTGATTGCCCCATCTCTGTATCATAATTGAGTACATCAAGGGGCTGTTAAAGTGGTAAAAGCAGACTTTTTCCTAAGAAGTTGCCAGACTGCAATTTTCTTTTTCAAAATTCCCAGTCAAATACAAACACCCTAAACTTGAGGATATTTTTTTCTTTTAATAATGTAATGACTTTATACTCGCATTAGTTATGCTTGAACCTACCTAAAATGTGTTATTGGTCCCATTTTCTCTCAAGGTCAGAACTTCTTTATTGATAAGAAAATTCAGGGTCATCATCTGCCTGAGAAAGAAAACTTCAAACATGCAGAGACAAACATGGAAGATTACTTTCCTTGAAACCTTTTATCCACCAGAAAAGAATGGGGGATTCAGGGCATGCCTTCACTGAGGATGATGGATTCAAGATAAGAGCAGGAATGAGGGTGAATCATAGGTGGCTTCAGAAAATCCTATCAGTGGTGTCACAGAAGAACTGGCTTAGAAATTTATCAAATCATCCCTTAAAGGTAATGAGTGAATCTAATCCCAACTTTTATACAAATAAAATTCATATGATGCCAGAAATTCTATCAAATTATCATGTAGTTGTTTTCTGGTATCTGGACTTCTGTAAATCTCATTTATGGGTTTGAAGGTTTCTCAAAAACATTTTAAGGGGGATGGAGACATGGCTCAGCATTTAAGAGCACCGGCTGCTCTTGCAGAGGACCAAGGTTAGATTCCTAGCACCCACATTGTGGCTAACATCCATTCATAACTCCAGTTCCAGGGGATCTGACAACTTCTTCTGACCTCTGAGGGCATTGCACAACATGGATAGACTTACACACATGCAGGCAATACACTCATACACATAAAATGACAATAATCAAATATTTTTAAAAAGATGTTTTAATATAGTGAAAGAGGAACCTCTTGACGAACTGCATCAAACAACCTCGTTAAAAAGGACAACTGATTTCCAAATGTGAGGTAACTATTTAGGTCACCACAAAAGGAAATTAATACTGTTAACAACTGATAATATGTAAAGAAGGCATTTAATATACTTGAGAGCCAAGAGGCATAGGTGAAGTAACTGAAATGAGAAGAAATAAGGAATGGCTATGGAATGAACAGAGAATTTGATGCTGAGATGGATAAATTACGGTCATGATTTCAGGAAAAGTAACATTCCCCAGAGGAGAAAGGTAATGATGCTCAAGGTACCTCAATCAAGTAATTCTTACATTCTAGAAAGGGGAGGGGGATGATTACCATATTCTGAGCAAGGTGACACATTTATTCCTCAACCCTTCCATCCTATCCATGTCTATGGAGTAACATACTCACAAACACATGGGATCTTGTAAAAATATTTTTGTCAATATCTATTTTAAAATACGAAGTTGCTGTATAAATCTTGTAAGATGTTTTCTATGTATTCTTGTAACATTCAGCATTTCATACTTCACACAGAGGTCTTTGATCTATTTGTAGTTGCCTTTTGTGCAGGTTTAGAGGTATGTGTCTAATTTCATTCTTCTCTAAGTGGAGATCTAATTTTACCACATCATTTGTTGAAGAGGCTCTGTTTCCTCTAGTATGTGCTCTTGGCATCTTTGTCAAACATCAGATGGCTGTAATTGTGTGCACTCATGTTTGGGTCTTCTGTTTTGTTCCATTGATCTACAAGGCTGTTTTTGTACCAGTACCATGCTGTTTTTGTGTCTATGGCTCTATAATAATATCGAAGTCTCATATGATACTCTCCCAGCATTGCTCTTTGTGCTCAGAGAATTGTTTTGGTTATCTTGGGTCTTTTGTGTTTCCACGTGAATTTCAGGATGGATTTTTCCATTTCCTTGAAGAAGAGCATAGGGATTTTTATTGAGATTGCATTGACTCTGTAAATTGCTTTTGCTAGGGTGGTCATTTTCATTATAGTCTTTCTGGCAATCCATGAGCACAGGAGAACTTTCCATCTCCTTGTGTCTTCTTCAGTCTTTTTCTTCAAAGACTTAATGTTTTCAGTCTGTAGGTCTTTAATGTCTTTGGTTAGTTTTATCTCCAGATATTTTTGAGGGTATTGTGAATGGAAGTGTTTCCTTGATGTTTTTCTCTGATTGCTTGTTATTTGTATATAGAAAAGCTACTGATTTTTGTAAATTGACTTTCTCATCTGCCACTTTGTTGAAAGTGCTCATCATTTCTCTAGGTTTTCTGTTGGAATTTTTGAGATAGTTTATATATAATATCATATCATCTACAAATAAGGATAATTTGATTTCTTTTCCAATTAGCACTCTTTTAACTTCCTTTTCTTGTCTTAGGGCTATAGCTAGAGTTTCAAGCACTACACTGAAAAGCGGGGAGGGGACAGTGGACAGACTTGTCTGGTTCCCGATTTTAATGGAAATGCTTCCAGTTTTTCTCCATTTATAATGATGTTGACTGTGCGTTTGTTGTATATACCTTTCACCCTGTTGAGTTACATTCCCTCCAATCCAATTCCCTGTAGGACTTTTGGCACAAATGTATTTTAGGTTTTGTCAAGGGCCTTTTATGTATCTATTGACTTAATCATGTTATTTTTGTCTTTAAATCCATATATATGATTTATTACACTTATTGACTTACATATATTAAACTATCCCAGCATTTCTGGAATAAAACTTCTCACTAGAGAAGTTTCCTTATGTATCAGATGGTGATTAACACTGAAACCCACAACTGGCCAATTTGCAGAGAACAACAGGCCACAGAATGTTTATCCCTAGATAGGACACCTACTTCAAACCCTACCTGCTAAGGCTAAGGGATCATTGCAGAAGAGGAAGAAGGAAGATTGTAAGAGGAGGTAGATGGTGCCAGGAAAACAAAGTCTTCCAGAAAGCTGGTCAGTTACTCATATGAACTCATAGCATGCACAAGTCCTATGTAAGCTCAAATCAGACACAACCTCAGCATAGACATGGGGAAGTGGGTAAGAAAACCTAACCCAGCGTAAGGAACTTTTGGACATTAATGCTGGGAGGGAGAGAGACAGTCTCTTACAAGGATGGGACTCTTCTTAGGCCTAGTGGATGGACCCACAGCTAAGAACAAGTGGGAACACAAATCAGACTCTATAAGTTGTTCTATACATATTCAAAGGGGCACTGAAGGGATATTTACATAGGGGAGAAGATCTAAATACCATCAAACTATACTGTATGACAATCACAAAAATTCAACATAAAATTTTTTTTAAATGTAAAGGCATTGTATAAATCTCAATGTCCTAAGAACATGGCCAGTCCAGAAAGGGTTAGTCCACTGAAGGTGATTTATGAGCAATATAATCTTAGAGTGTTTGTAAGTTTTCAGGTTTTTTGGCATTGACAGAATTTATGTCAAGTGATTATTATTTTTAATAGTTTAGCATTCAATCATGCACACAGTAGATACTGCATGCTGTTTGTTGTGTAGCTGAATAAATCATGAAAGTACTGATAACAAAAAAAAACTAAGAAGGCTTTCATTTGGCTGGATGAATTCTTGAAATAACTAAGCCATTCATGTCCATGATCATCACTTATTGACTTGATAACAAGTATTTGTGTGTGAAGGTTTATATGTGTGTATGTGTGTTAGAAGAGTACCAGTGTTGACAAAAGTTAATGTGGTTCTGCTAGCATCGATTAATTGAATATCTATCTGGATATCGGACATGCAGATGATAAAAATAGGAAAACTCAAATGATCAAGAAGCACTTGGAGAAACTTCATTGTAATATTAAAAGAAATGACAATCAAAACAATGTCACACATTTTTTGATATCTGCCTGTCATGATGCTGGTATAGCCAGTCAGATTTTGATAGAACTTTGTCAATCTTAAGAGCACGCATTTATTTCTTTGGTTTACCACTCAACTTCTAGGAATGTGTGCTAAAGCAATAGGTGAAGATGTGCATAAAGATGAAATTAGAAAGTTTTCACTTTGTTAATATTAATAAAAGACAGTCTGAATAAGGGTCTTGAATGCATTATGCTAATAATCTGATTATGAAGATGTTATAGAAATAGATTTGGAGAATATTAACATAGAAACATGTCGATAAAATACTAAGTTGAAAAATAGCAAGTCTAGGTCCTGGAGAGATGGCTCAGTGGTTAAGAGCATTGACTGCTCTGGCAGAGGACCTGGGTTCCATTCCGAGCATGCACATGGTGGCTAACAACCATCAGTTACTCTAGTTCCAGGGGATCCAATGCCCTCTTCTGACCTCTGTGGGCTCAGTACAAGATGGATGCACTTATATTCATGCAGGCAATACACTCATATACATAAAATAAGAACTAATAAATAAAAAGAAAAATAAGAAGTCTAGATGTCTTCATTAATTTTGAGGATCAAAGTAACTCAGACTTATTGCTATTTAAACTAAACAAAATGAAAGAGAGTTGAAAGTAAAAGCTCACTGTGGTATGAGAAATAAGCATCAAGTTTGATATACACACTTCCAGACTTGTTTTGCATATATAAATATAATCAGTAAGTTGAACACAAGTCATGAAAACAACCATAAACCACCTTCCATGCTATCTTCCATCACCCCTGTGGATAAAGAAATAAAGATATTTAAATAATTAGAATGTCCTTCTCATACTTTCAACTTTAAAAGTTAGAGCTACTCCTATCACAGCTAGAACTTGATATAGATGAAGGGCTTACAGCCAGTAAATAAACCACGATTTATCCCTTTTTTCCTACTTTAGACCTTCCTCTGTTTTCATATATCATATATGAACTTTCATATATAACTTAGTAGTTCAGTTTGTGACCATGTGGATAGGATCAGTAAAAATATAGGAAGCCCTGTTAAATTGAAATTTGAGATAAGCAATAACTATTTTTAGTACAAAACTTATGTTGCATGCAGCATTGTGTTATTTTTTTCTATTTCACTTTAACTGAATCACTTGCATTTTTATTCGCTGTATCAGGGCAGCACTGGTTCAGAAGCAAAGCAAGAAGAAAAAGATATAAAAGAGACAGCAGAGTTCTTTCTGGACTGATCCTGCTATAAATTGGCTTTTCACAATCCAGGCCAAGCAGGTGTTCAAAGATGACTATTTCATAGGTGCTTTTGTGATTTCTTCTGAGACCTCCACATTAGAGAAGACTCCTAACCTACAGATCCCTCCTGCATGTGCAGCTCTTGTCTGATCCTTGGGGTACTACACACCTCTCACTTTGCCAGCTTCTGGAACACTGTGAAGCCTTTTACATTTACCAGGGAAGAGTCACACACTGTCTCACAATGCCTGCCCAGCCACAGGGGATACACATCAAGGTCTCTATGTGCCCCCTTGAAATTTCTCTCTCCTACTTTGATGTAGGAGGAGAAGCTTCCCCCGACCTCCCTAAAAGAAACAGCACAGCCATTTTGAAAAAAAAAAAACTTACTTAAAATTTTCCCCTTCATAGTATCTAAGAACCACAGTTTTTAAACTCCTTTTGTACGTAAAGGGTTTAAGGGTTTGAAATTCTGTTAGTGATTATGTTTTGACATTCATAGCAGGTAGCCTGTCTCACTAATCACTTCACTTTATAGTGTGTACTCTTTATTCATATCTCCGCCAAAGCTTTTAATAGAAGTTTGTTGGCCTAACACTCACGGTGGTTTCTCCAGTTGGCGTTCTCACATGTTCCTCAGTTATTGCAAGTATTTTTTTCCGAAGCCATCGGGAGTAACTTGCAGATATTCTGAATGTCTTTCTCTGGATATTTCCCTGTGAACCTTCTCAGAACAAATAGAGGAGAAGGAAACATTTCATTCAGTGATTTGCTACGGGAGGTTTACCATTAGTGCAATACTATGTAGTATACAGTTCACATTCAAAGTTTACCAATGATACCCTTTATAAGAACTTTCTTTCAGTTCAGGGCCACACAGTATTTAGCTGCCATTTTGTTTCTGCTATACCATCTGACCTCTATTTTCTTTTCTTAAAATTTTTATGTGTATGAATGTACTGTCTGCATGCACATTTGTGCACCCATGTCGTTCAATGCTGTGGAGCTGACCTCTATTTTCAAAAAAGATAAAACCATCTTTCACAGCTTCCCTTGTTGGAGACTATTCAGCTCAGGATGAACTCCAGGAACAATTTCATACAATCTGAAAGATCATCTCTCTGCAATAATCTATAATATTATAGATTATCATACTATAGAAGGGACAGAGCTGGTGATGGATTTGTTTAAAAAAGAGTCAGTGATGGGGATGGAGAGATGGCCTAGCGGTTAAGAGCACCGACTGCTCTTGCAGAGGACCCAGGCTCGATCCCCAGCACCCACATGGCAGCTGAGAACCATCTTTAGTTCCAGGGGAATCGGATGCCCTCTTCTGACCTCCACGGCATCACACGACAAGGGTGCACAAACCTGCAAGCAGATAGTACATTCATACACATAAAAAAATAAAGCTTTAAAAAAAAGAGACAGTGCTTGAGCCAGTGAAATAGGATAGTAGGTAGAAGCAGCACCCAATCCTGAAGACCTGAGCTCAATTCATGGAATCCATGGTAGAAGGAGAGAACTGACTCCTGAAAGTCGCCTTCTGATTTCCATGCGCATGCTATGGCAAGCATGTGTCCCCCACAGTAATAATAATAATTACAATAATAATAATTTATCATTAAAAGAGAGAGCTGAGTGTGGTAGCACATGCTTTTAATCCCAGCACTCGGGAGGCAGAGGCAGGCAGATGTCTGAGATCAAGGCCAGTCTGGTCCATATAGTAAGTTCAACACCAGCTGGAGAGACCCTGTCAAAACTACCCCTTTCTCCCTTGCCACTAAAAAAGACCCAGTGCCCTCAGTGATTTGAAGTCTACCAACAGAACCCAGAAAGAGTCAAAATCAATCCTCGAACTGATTCTTCTATGCAAGTAAGCTGGGCCATTTTGTCTACTGTCAACTGGAAATTGACAGCAGCTTCTAGCAGAAGTAAGGAAAATTTTTCCTCCAGATTGTACATGGAGTAGAGAATGATCATTATCAGGCTGGAAAAGCCTTTGAAAAGAGTTATCTTGGTTGGGGTGACTAGTGCACTATGGTTCATGCAGGAGACTCCAGCATTTCATTGGACACCAAAGGAAGAACCTTTGGAATCGACCCATATGGACCTGGAGGGACACTTTCTAAAGCAGTCATGACATAGAAACAACTTCAACCAAAACCATTAAGCTTACAGCCAGACCTTCCCTGTCTCAAATAGTGAACTGCCTGGTTAACATTTCTTTAAAGTTGTCTCCAATTTAATGCTTCCAAACAGATTTCCTGAGTTCTACATCCCTCAAACTTTCTCCAGTCCTCCTTATCTCAGAATGTGGAATTCTCATCTACCCAGTAACCAAGGCCTCACAGGCAGGAGAGCTTCTCTACTCCAATAGCTCCAAGTGCCATGAACACACTCAACACTGTTAAATATTTACTAATTGTGTGAAGTTAAAGGAAACTTAGTCATGGCACTTCACATCACCCTAACACATCTCGGGGAGTAGAACTGCTGAGTCATATTATAGCACATCCTGGGGGAGTAGAACTGGTGAGTCATATTGTAATTTTGTTGATCATTTTGAGAAGCTCTCAAACTATTTTCTACATCAACAACAATATTTTACATTCCCACCAGTGATACAAAGTTTCAGTTTCTCTTTGTCCTTTCTAACACTTACTGCTATCTGTCTTTATAATTCTAGCTATCCTAGTAGGTGCGAAGTATGGCATTGTGGTTTTGATTTGAATTTCCCTGATGACAAGTGACCAGGCAAGCTTTTGTGTTTTTATTGTCCACTTGTAGTTCTTCTTTGGTGAAATACCTATTCATATCTTTAGCTCATCTTAAAAACATTTCTAATTGTGAACAATTTTAAGCTTATGTAAAATGTTACAAAGATGATACAATCTATTCCTGTAAACTCTTGAATGAGCTTCCATTAAATGCCTTTCACTAAGCATGGTGCATTTCCCTAATAGACTATCATTGGTAGTAGACTATTAGCTAACCCCCCCACCCCGACTGCCCCTGGTCTTACCAGATTTTACACTATCCCCCTTTTTCTATTCCAGGGTTTGATTCAAAATAGCAAAATATACTTAACTGTTATGTCCCCATCACATAGCCTCAACAACTTAAAAGAGAATAGATCACATATTAACAAAAGGCGGGGGGACTAATTTTAGTTCCTCTGGTGTTTTCTCATGATTATACTGAGATGATAGATGCTTGGAAGAACAACAGTGATGGAAGTGTGCTTCTCATCACATCCTGTCAGAGGGAACGACATTGATAGTTAGAAACAGTAATAGTATTAATCCCTGTCACTAAGTTAAGTCTGTCAATTATCTCCAGTGTAAAGTTCTAATTACTCCTTTTCAATACATACTCATTGGGAACAAATCACCAAGTTCAGTCCATACTCAAGGGAATTGGGATTAAGCTGTATCTTTTGAAGAGGGGAAGATTCACATGTATTAGCCGGAACTATTCTCTCAAGAGAGGTGTCATTTGTCTGACATTCATTGATTTAATCATTTATTTCTATCAGTAGAGACATTTGGGTAACATTTATTTTGCTGATCAATTGGTTGCATGGGAACTTGCTCTAAGTTTCATGGGGAACTCTTTCAGGCTGCCTTCTCTGTCCTTCGCCATCTTCCTTCCCTCCTTTTCTCTTACCCCATCTTCTTCCCTTTCTTCCAATCTTTCTGTCTTTTTGTCTTCATTTTTAGCACTTTCTGGCACTGACTGTTGCCCCAAACCCACTTACATTTTTCTTCCATAGCTCTACAGTTAGCCATCTGTCCAAGAGCTCCTTTTACTGGACAGTGATATTTAGAAAAGAAAATTTAGATGCCATAAATCTTTGAAATCTCAACCTCTAAGCTGTCTTAGTGGTCAGAGCAAAAATGTATTTGTCTGGACAGCAAAGTTTATATTATACACATCTGTATCTCTCTATATAAATGTATCTAAATATATAAACAAGTTGATAAAGTCTCTAACTCTAATCTATCTAACTCTAACTCTAATTTAACACTATCATTTTAGCATCCTTTACTTGTAACTCCTTTTCTGATGGTGAGAAACTAACTTTTGAGGCTGGAGAGATAGTTCAGGAGTTAAGAGCACTGGCTGCTCTTGCAGAGGATTGGGTTCAGTTCTTAGCATCTGCATGGTGGCTAACAACTATACATGAATTCAGTTCCAGGGGATCTGATGCCCTCTTCTGAACACCATGGGCACTGCATAATATGGGTGCAATTACATCCATTCAGAGAATACACTCATACATATAAAATAAAAATAATATATATAACTTTCATTAACTTTCATTATTACCTACATCATTCATTTAAACTCATGAAACATGTAACATTTTTAGAATTGTTAATATGTGTCTCCATGAGAAACAAATATAATAACTACAAAGAACTATTCATGTACAGCTTTTTAAAATTTTTATTAGCATTGCAATATTCAGGAAAAGCACTCTTTTCTACTTTATGTCGGCTTCATTTTCCCTATTCTTTTCTTTTCTTTTTTATTTATTTATTTATTTTTTTGTCTTTTTCGAGACAGGTCTCCCTGTAGCCCCAGCTGCCCTGGAACTCACTCTGTAGACCAGCCTGGCCTTGAACTTACAAAGATCCGCCTGCCTCTGCCTCCCAAGTGCTAGGATTAAAGGCGTGCACCACCACACCCAGCTCCCTATTCTTTTCTTTGAGGTTATGTCATAACCTTGTGATCACCACTTGTGTGATTGAAATTCTGATATTCCGGATGACATTTAAAAAAATAATTTCTTGAGCAATTTCAAGCTCATAGAAAGTTGAGGAAACAGGACAGTTTCTACACATCCTTACTCCTCCACATGAGTAATCCTCTCACTTCTTAATATGGTCATCAGAGAGTTCACTTGTTATGACTGATAAATTATACTGGCCCATCATTACCATCCAAAGTTCATCGTTTGTAGTAGGATTCATTTTTAGTGTTGTGCATTCCATGTATTTGAAGAATGGGGCCCTGGGTCTACTGAATCATTAAAGTAACAATCTTGCCAAAGCTGGATAAGCGTTTGAGTTACTGGTCCATATTGAAAGGATAGACTAAACTATGTCAGTGTGAAATTTGGAAACTTGTTGCTAGTGTTAGGTATAAATACACGGAATATATTCAGGGTCTTAGAAACAAAACAGGAAGCAAAATTGAAAGAGCATTTCATAGAATAAAGCAGTTTCATTGCCTTAAAACTCATTTGTATTCTACTCTTCTATCTTTCCCTCCCCTTCAGCTCTGGATCACCACTGATCTTTTTACTAAAACCAAAATTTTTACTTTCCATATATTATAATAACTTATAATAGCAGAATTTACAGATAGGTTTCTTTTGCTTGGAGATATCTATTTTTTTAACATTTTTTATTGATGCTTTGTGCATTTCACACATCATTTTCCAATTCAGTTCAGGCATATTTCCCTTTCCCTTCGGAGATATCTATTTAACAGTCCTCCATATAGTTTCATGACTTAGCTGTTCATTTCTTTTTAGTACTGAGTAATATTCTAATGTCTTTGTATGTTACAGTTTACTTAACAGTTTACTATTGAAGGACATCTTGGCTGCTTTCAAGTTTTGGCAATTATGGATAAATATACTGTAAAATATTCATATGCAAAGCTTTGTGTGGATATAAGTTTGCAACACTTTGGGGTAAATATCTTAGAGTCATCTTTGCTGAATCATAAGAAGAGTACACTTCATATCGTGAGAAAGTACAAAATTATCTTTTGCCATGTTTACCATGTTTTACTGCTCTTCAATATATTTCCAAAGGACTCTTAGAGATACTTGCACCTCCATGCTTATTAATACAGTATTCACAACACCCAGGAAATGGAACCAGCTTAGAAGTCTAGCAACAGATGAATGGAAAAAGAAAATATGGTAGGTGGATGTAAAGGTACATGCCTAAAACCATAGCACTTGGAGGATTCCAAGATTGCTGAGCAGTTAAAAGTACTGGCTGCTCTTGCAGAAGACTTAGGTGTGGTTCCCAGCACGCACATGTTGGCTAACAACTATCTGTAACTCCAGTTCCAAGGGATCTGAAGCCCTCTCCTGACCACCATGGACATTGCACAACAGTGTTATACTTACATACACACAGGCAAAATACTCATACACATAAAATAAAAATAAATAAATTAAGCTAGGTCTGATGGCACATGTCTTTAATCCCAGACTTGGGAGACAGAGGCTTGTGGTTCACTGTGAGATGAAGACCAGCTTGGTCTACACAGTCTTTCAGGCCAGCTACAGAGAGACCCTGTGTCAAAAACATCATTTTTCAAAATTAGAGCATTTGGGTGATAAAAATTAGAATGTCGGTGTTGTCCTAAGTAAGTTCAAGGACTCCATAAGACCCAACCCAAAAGTACAAAAAAGAAAGAAGAATGAAAAATGAATTCATGACATTTGTAGCAAAATGAATGAAAGGAGAAATAAATATATTAAGTGAAAAAAAGCCAGACTCAGAAAAACAAATACTTCATGCTTTCTCTTATATGTGGAACCTAGATGTTTAAGTTATGTGTATGTGTATGTACTTCTCTCCCAGTGTCATTGCCTCTGACTCCTTGTCTCTGTCTCTTTGTCTCTCTGTCTCCTTGTCTCTGTCTTTTTTGTCTCTCTCTGACTCTGTTTCTCTGTTTCTCTGTCTCTGTCTCTCTCTCTGTCTCTCTGTCTCTGTCTCTCTCTCTGTATGAGTGTGTGAGGATCATAAAACCAGAAATGGATTTATGAGAAAGCATGAACATATTTTAAGGGAGAGGAGGAGGACAGAGGGCGTGGAATATACATAACATAAAACCAAGACCATTTGGGGGAAGAAAGAGAAGCAGACAGAAGTGGGCTCGAGGCCGAGAGAGAGCAGTGGGACAGAGGATGAATTCGAAAAATGTGTGGTGTCATATATTTATAAAAAGACATAAAGAATCCTATTTCTTTGAATAAAAACTTAAAAAAAATAAACTTTCTTATGTTTAAAAAGCTAAAGTTGCTGCCGGGCGTGGTGGCGCATGCCTTTATTCCTGGCACTTGGGAGGCAGAGGCAGGCGGATCTTTGTGAGTTCAAGGCCAGCCTGGTCTACAGAGTGAGTTCCAGGACAGCTGGGGCTACAGGGAGACCCTGTCTCAAAAAGACAAAAAAAAAAAAAAGCCAAAGTTGCTGTCTTATTATTGTATCTTCACCAGTAATAAAGCAGAGTTCCTGAGGGTTCTACATCCTTTATTTTTTACTTTTAATAGTATTTTATTCATTATTCTTTTGTGTGTATGAGCATATTGTCTACATGTATATAAGTGTGCCTGTGTTATGCAATGCCCATGGAAATCAGAAGAGAGCGTTGGATTCTCCTGGAAGTGAAGTTAGGGATGGTTGTTCACTGCCATGTGGGTGCTGGGAATTGAACCCAAGTCCTCTGTAAGAACAGCTAGTGTTCTTAACTGCTGAGCCATTTCTCTAGCCCTTCATCTTTTAACTTTTTTTTTCCTTTTCAACTATATTTTAATGTATTTATCTGGATTCTGCACATTTCTTTTAATAGGTCTTAATCAAATTTGTACCGCTCCATAGCTCCCCCACCAGATTTCATGTACTCAGACATATATGGTAAGTACGATGCAATTAAGCATTTGACCCCAGATGGTCTTCCATACAAGTTCATCCACTGTAGCCTGTTCAGCCAATCTAGAGTTACTCCCTTAAATAAGATCCCATCTCCATCACCCAGCAGTAATCAGTTGCTAACAGTTCTTTGGCTAGGGTTGATGCCTGCTTCCCATTTCCCTTATTCTATGTGGGTTTTTTTGTCATCCAGCCAATGTTCTTCACCAATAGGGTCTTAACTTAAAGTTCTGGGAGGCAATCAAGGGCTGGGGCAAAATACCCTGTGCTATTTTGGAAGTCTCTTGGATTACCCTGACCATCAACTCAAAGGAAGGTTTCTCCTGTCTGGCACTGCATTCTTGGTTACATAGCCTTCAGCTGTGCACATGCACTTGTGTTCAGACATCCCATGGTTTATTTTTTAAATAGGCATATGACAGAATTCTTTTGTGATGTGCAGATATATAGATGTTCAGTCATCTATCTACTACTTTTTGCCACACAGAATATTTCGATTAAGCTAACTAGATCCTTATGTTCCTGCTTCACATTCCTGTCTGCTGACACTAGCCAGTGGTATTCTATTCATGTCATATTGCCGTTTCCCTACAGGCTTATAAATGGAAGGATGCAATATGTAGTCTTCTGACTCTAAATTCTTTCACTTAGCAAAATGCATTCCGGATGTGCCCCCTATTTTTGCATGAAATTAATAGCTAAGTCATATTGAATTGCACAGATATATTAGGCCACTGTATGTAAGTCCAGATTTTCCAAAAAAAAAAAAAAAGACATTATCAACGTAAATATTTCAAGACATTATCAACGAAAGGGTCTCTTTAAAGATGCCAATGATCCACAGGAGTACCAACAAGCTGAAAACACCCAGGCTGCAGCTGATGATGTAAACACAATGGAATTTCTTCCTCTGAGGAATTTCACTTCTCCTCTCATAACTTTTCAACCTGTTAGAGAAAGGTCACCTTGATTACAAAGGTTAATGGTCTGTACTCAAGTCAACTAATTTTAAGTGTCAATCACATCTACAAAAAAGCCATTTCCATTGAAACACATAGACACTTGTATAATTTCATAATTGGGCACTATAGCCCAGCCACAGTTAAACTAACCCTGTCACATACAGTTTAATTCTCTCAGTCATGTTTTAGATAGCCCTTGACCATTTTTTTTTTTTACTAAGAATGTTTTGGGTGTTGTTTGTTTGTTTTAGACAAGGTCACATGTATCCAAGGCTGGCCTTGAGTTCAGTGTGAAGGTGAAAACAATCATGAAACTCTGTTGGCTCAGTGGTTAAGAGCACCAACTGCTCTTGCAGAGGACCTGGGTTCAATTCCCAGCACCCACATGGCAGCCAAGAACCATCTTTAACTCCAGTTCCAGGGGAATCGACACCCTCTTCTGACCTTCGTGATATTGCACAACACAGGTGCACAAACTTACACACAGACAGTACATTCATACACACATATATATGTGTGTGTATACACACACACCCACACACACACTTCTTAGCTGGGCAGGGTGGCACACACCTTCAATCCCAGCACTTGGGAAGCCGACTGATTGCTGAGGTGCTAGGAATCTATCCTAGGACTTCATGCATGCGAGATATCACTGTCCAAACTAACCTGCATTTCCTGAAGATTTTACTTCCATTGGACTAGATCTCCCTTATAATGCAGTACATAAGCATTTGCAGCATGGCATAGTAACACAGTTGAACATTTTTAACAGTAATGAAAATTCTCACCAATCTCATAGATGAATCTTCCACAAAAGAAGAATATGTAGTAAATGATTCCACAAGATTATACATCTGACAGAGCATTAACTTCCAGAATATATAAACTACTCAAAAAATAAAGAAGAAAACAAATGACTCACTCAAAAGATGGAGTAAAGAACCAAACAGTGACTTCACAAATGAGGAAATAAAGATGGCTGAGAAACATCTTTAAAAGAGTTGAACATTAGCCGGGCATGGTGGCACAGGCTTTTAATCTTAGCACTTGGGAGGCAGAGGCAGGCGGATCTTTGTGAGTTCATGGCCAGCCTGGTCTACAGAGTGAGTTCCAGGACAGCTGGGGCTACAGGTAGACCCTGTCTCAAAAAGAGAAAACAACAACAACAACAAAAAAACCGAATTGTTTAAGTAAATAATGCTCTAAATTATAAAAAAGTGTTCAACATTGCTAATAATTAAAGAAATGCAAATTAAAACCACTTTAAGATATCATCTCATTCTGATAAGACTGTCTAGGATCAAGAAAACAAATGATACTGATACCAAATGCTGGAGAGGTTGTAGGGAAAGATAAACACTCAGTCACTGCTGGTGGGAATGTAAACTCTTATAACCACTACGGAAAGCAGTGTGGAGAACCCTTAAAAGACTCAAAATGAGTCTACTACCTGACCCAGTCATACCACTCCTAGGTATATACCCACAAGACTCATCCTACTGCAGAGATACATACACAGCCATGTTTATTGCAGCTCTCTTCACAAGAGTGAAGAGCTGGAATCAATCCAAGTACCCCTCAACCAATGTGTGGATAGAGAAAATGTGTTAGATCTACACAATGGAGTTCTATGCAGTGGAAAAGAAAGATGACATCATGAACTTTGTAGGTAAATGGATGGAACAAGAAGCTATTATGTTAAGTGAAGTAATACAGTCCCAGAAAAACAAATGATGAATGGTATCCCTCATCTGTGGATGATGCTAGCACCAAGTACCTAGTTATAAGGCAAACTGAGCAATGTTAATATTACATTAGTCTTATATTGTGAATCCCTTAACAGGTTCTAGAATTAACCTACCATTTATTTTCAGACTTTGGAATTTTTGTATACAGGTGGAGGGTTTGTATGCATATTTTAGAGTAATATAAAATCAAAATGGAATATTGTGAATCCTGAAATATGATTTGGAAATAATATACAGTTTGTTTTCAGATGACATAATTTTAGTATAGGTGAGGCACACACATATATGCATATGTTGAAACAATACAAGTTGGAGGGAACAACAACAAAAGAACCAGGACAAAAACCAACCAAACAAACAAACAAGAACATGACTGAAACAGTGAAGCTCTCCCCCAAACAGTAGTCCTCTGCTTTGAAAAATAAAAGTCTGGAAAGACTCAGAAAAAGATGCAAGACATGTATGACGAAATGCATGAACTTGGGTGGGGTGGGGGGCATGGAAAGGGAAATGACTGTAAATTGGATTGAGAAATGGTGTATGATGTATGAAAAAGTTTAATAACAATAAAAAATAAATAAAAAACATATGTGACAGAATGCATGAAAGCTAGTGGGGAAGCTATAGGAGGGTACAGCTGGGGGAGGGGTAATAAGATGATTAATATAGTTTCTATGACATGCACAAAAATTCAATAAAATACATTTATATAAAAAAGGACCAGAAACAAAAAGTGTTTCAATATATAGGTGCTACTCAAGTCTGAGCCTTCATTTTCAAAGTGTTCCAAAATTTCCACCTGAAATTCAGTTGAAGATTCTTAAGCTATAGTAACAAAACAGTCTAGCACCCTGCTAATTTTGGGGGATCCCAAATTGTGAAGGAAAATGGGTATAATAACAGCTGCTACTAGTTGAGTATCTGCTCTGTGCAGAACAGTCTTTGTCCCTTTTTTCCCTTTTTGAGACAAAGTTTCACTGTGTCTCCCAGGCTGGATTATAATTCATGATCATTTGCAACAGCCACCAGACTGTTGGGACTGCAGGTGTCTGCTACCATATCCTGCTACATTTATTCTTCTTGACTCTTCTGACAGCCTTGCAATATAGAAATCATATTTCAAGTGAAGACTGTTGTATGGCTTCTGAGAAAACCTGCTCATTGCTTTAAAAATTCATATAAGAATCAACTAAGGTTTCCAATAGTAGATGAATGAACTAAGAAACAATGGCAAATGTATGCAATGGAATCTTATTTGGTGAGCGAGACAGAGAATGCAGTCCTGTCTTTTGCAGCCAAATGAATGGGACTGGAACACATTATATTTCCAAAAATATATCAGACACAGAAAGACAAATAGTGGATGGGTTTAAACCAATAACAATCTGTATGGGTCTTTTTAAAGGGAAATTTATGTACTCCTTTTATTTGTAAATACTTTATATGGTCATAGATGAACACTACATTCCCATATTCTTTACCACTTCTTTCCCCCAACTTCTCCCGTGTCTCCCACTACCTCTTGGGTTCCCAACCT
Organism: Rhizomys pruinosus; assembly: GCA_009823505.1. Lineage (NCBI taxonomy): Eukaryota > Metazoa > Chordata > Mammalia > Rodentia > Spalacidae > Rhizomys > Rhizomys pruinosus. The sequence goes on from VZQC01007915.1 coordinate 704,659, forward strand.
CTTTTTCTGTAAATATTGTTTCACATCTATACACCTATCAATAAAAAAGCTTCTTTTTTACAGCAGATAGAAGCCACCAAGGAGATCCATACTTGGATAAAATGCATAAAATAAGTGACCATGGGTTGTCCAACCCTAATGGGCACAGCCACAATTCAACCCCTATACCTCAGGCTTGGAGAACATTATGAAAAGGGGTTAGAGAATACCTCTATAACAGCTGGCTCCAATCTACAGCCGGAGAACGACCTCATCATCATCATATTTCTCCTTATTCTATGGGGGGGAGTTAAGAAAAATCTCTTGTATTAAAACCTTTGCGGCACCTAGGAGGTAAGCTTCATTAGGATTCATTAAAAATAGTTGTTACTAGTAGGATCCACAGAGGGGCCTAATGTCTGCAGCAATCTGAGGCATTTCTTCCCTTCAATGCCCAGAGGAGTCAATCCTTCTGCTGGCACTTTCTGGTACATCCTACTCACTGCAAAGCTGCATTTTCTTTCTCAGCCATTAAGTTGGTGATACTCTGGCCTGTTGGAACATACAAATCCTGTCCCATAGTTAGTTTTAAGATTTGGATTGCAAGGTTTTTTGACAAAAAGTGTTCGTATCTTTCTATATCCCCCTTTTTTATTTTAGGTTTTTATTTTTGACCCATGGAGATGTTATAAACCACAGGAAGACCCTGTCATACTTAACAGAAGAAAATGTAATTCATGGATTAACATACCATCCAAACATCTGTGTCTATACCAAAGTAACCTACCATAACAATTAGTACTGTTTAAATACCTATATATCTAATTGCATGTGCTTCATTAGTAGGATCGAAAGGTTATGCCTGGACAAGCTGTCAGCCCATGAAAGAAAACAGCCAGAATTGACTAGAGACCAAAACAACAGCTCCAGAGACTGTTTTGCTTCTCATCCACCTGTGCCCCTTTTCTAAGCCTAGGGGGTGCGGTAGAATGTAAGGGCTGCGATTGAGGTGAATGGTGAAACAACAATATAGCCTGGACACTCATTTGATCAACTTGATTGAACATACAAGCCCCCCTGCTGGATGGTGGGACCCATGAGCTGTGTGGGTTTGGGCACAACTGCTTGTAAATTGGTTTTACATGAAGGATGCTTGTACTCACAAATTAATTGTTAAAAAAAATGAAAACAAAACAAAACAAAAAAAACAGAGAAAGATGCAGAAAAGTTATGGCAGAATGCATGATCTGGGATGGGTAGGGGTGGGGTGGGGGGAAGGGAAAGGGATATATGCCTGAACTGAATTGGAAAATGATGTATGAAATACACAAAGCATCAATAAAAAAAATTTAAAAAAGAAAAGGGGTTAGAAAGATTGTAAGAGCAAAAGGACCAAGACATCGGTTGCTAGATAGTGTTTTCTAGAATGACAGTGATGTTGCACCCTTGAAATCTCAACAAGAAAGATGTCTAAAGAAGAGCTGCAAAGTGATGCCAGAGAACAATGCGACTCTGATAGGGCATTTTCACAAGGCTCCATACCCTAGGTGAAGAGCTACAGACAATCAATGGCCGCTGGGAGCAGAAGGCCAGTTTTCTCTAGGAACAAGCTCCCTGATCTGTTATGCAGTCCCATGTGGTCAGCCCTGAATCCGTGTGCATAGAAGCAGCACTAAATGAGCTTAGTAGGATACATGTGCATGTTATAATAATTATATAAGATGAGAAGGTCATATATTTATATCTGCTCCCTTTTTGTAAAGTTTCTTTTAAAAAATAATTCCTTTATTATTTTTATTTTATGTGTATAGGTATATTGCCTGTATGTAAGTGCACCTGTGTCATGCAGTGTCAGCAGAGGTCAGAAGAGGGTGTCAGATCCCTTGGAACTGGAATTACCCACAGTTGTTACCAGAAATGTACGTGCTTGGCATTGAACTCAGATCATTTGCAAGAGCGACCAGTGCTCTTAACCAATGAGCCATCTTTCTAGTCCACTTTTGTAAAGTTTTCTGCTGTTCAGCATGACGTTTTACAACTTCGTTAAAATCATCCTTAAGTATTCCACAGTTCTGAATGCTACTGTAAAATTTCTTACCTTAAATTTTATTTCCCAGTTGTTCTAAGTAGGATGTAGAAATTCATACTTGATATTTTAGGCTCTAAATTTGTTAACTTCAGCCATTTCTATTATTATTATTGATTGATTTTTTTTTTTTTGCTGTTTTTTTGTCTTCTTGAGACAGGGTCTCCCTTTAGTCCCAGCTGGCCTGGAGCTTGCTATGTACAACAGGCTGGCCTTGAACTCACAGTTGATTGATTTTTAAAAAGATTGTCATACAATATATTTGGATAGTATTTAGATCCCCTCCCCTATCTGCATGTCCCCTTACTTCCCCTACTCAACTTAATGGACTCTATTATGTATAATATATTCTATATTCTGTATATAATAAAGATTATAGTCTCTAATTTGTGTTCCCAAATGTTCTTTTGTACAGGTCCATCTTACTGGAGCCTGCTTAACCTACCAAGAGTTATATTCTTGAAAGAGAATGGCTCTCCTCCCAGTAGCTGTCATTTGCCCAAAGTTCCTCAGGCAGGGTTGGGTTTTTACCCACTTCCCCCACCTGTGCTGGGATTTTCTCTGGTTTAACATTGCATGGGACATGTGCATGCTGTCTCTGTCACTGTGAGTTCATATGACTAACTGACCAGCTTTCTGAAAAATTCTATTTGCTTGTGCTCATCCAGCCCTCTGGCTCTCACAGTCTATCTGCCTCCTCTTCTAGCATGATCCCTGAGCCTTGAGACACAGAAGTTTAATATAATTTTTGAAAATTGTTTCAGTTTTTCTATGTATATAGCCATGCAAGCAAAAATGGAAATCATTTTGTTTCTTCCAATCTGTATGTCATCTTTGTCCCATTTTTTTCTGATTTTTCTGGCAGTATAATGGTGAATAAAAGACAAGAAAGCATCCAACCTGGCCTCATTCTTGATCTCTAGAAGAAATCATCTAGTCTTACACTATTAAATATCATGTTAATCATATGCTTATCACAGATGTCTGTTTATTTAAAAATTCTCTGTCTGTCTCTGTCTCTGTCTCTGTCTCTCTCTCTCTCTCTCTCTCTCTGTGTGTGTGTGTGTGTGTGTGTGTGTGTGTGTGTGTGTGACTTGTTGCTATGTCACCCAGGCTAATTGAAATTCATGGGCTCAAGTGATTCTCTTGCCTCAGTCTCCTGAATAGCTGGGACTGTAGGTACATATTACCACACCAGGAATCAAAGTCACCTAGCTTAACTCATCCTGCAATCTACAAACTTTGCATTATTTTCTGCTAGAAAGGATGGCTTCCTTAACACCTCTCTTCTCACAGAGTCCCATCTTGGTTCATGTACTTAGATTTACTCTGTATAGTACCCCCAAACCATAGTCTCTTGGTTTTATGTCAATCTGATTCCTCTCCTGTTCATTTCCTGAAGGAAGCGTGCCATTACCATCTCACTGTATTCTGTCCTTACTCTGACCTACTTCTGTACTCATTTGATGTTTATATGCCACTTTTTATTGTTATTTATCTTAGGGTATATCTTATCACTCTCCAAGTAGATTATAAAAGCTCCTTAAGGGCCTTATTCATCTTCATAAATGCAGTAATGAGCACACAAGAAGAATGCAATAACTAGCTGTTGATTACATCAGATTGAATTGAAAAATAATGTCATCGTGCTATGGCAATCTGGTGAGTCACCCTTATCACTGTAGCGGTGACTTAGCAAGGAAATAGAAGCACTTCCCTAGGGTGACGCCAAAGTCATGCTACCTTTTATCCCCTCTCCTATGTTGGGTGTCCCATTTGACTATTACAGTGTATGGCATCCAACTTTTTAAAAATTATTTATTTATTTATTTATTTATTTTCGTATGTGTATGAATGTACTGTCTGCATGCGGGTTTGTGCACCCGTGTCATGCAATGCTGAGGAGGTCAGAAGAGGGTGTTGGATTCCCCTGGAACTGGAGTTACAGACAGTTCTCAGCAGCCATGTGGGTGCTGGGGATCGAACCTGGGTCCTCTGCAAGAGCAGTCGGCGTTCTTAACTGCTAGGCCATCTCTCCAGCCCCATACCACCCTGAACGCGCCCGATCTTGTCTGATCTCGGAAGCTAAGCAGGGTCGGGCCTGGTTAGTACTTGGATGGGAGGCATCCAACTTTTACAACATGCCCTAACTGCTAAATCTTTAGGTGGTTTAAGATCATTTGTTTCCTATCAGAACCTGCAGATACAACTCAGTTTTAAACAGATCATTCTTGGAGCTACTCTAATTAATTTACTCCATATTCACAATGTATTGACCTGGGGTTAAGTTCATTGTAGGCTCCCCCCACCCTTTTTTTGGTCTTTTTGAGACAGGGTCTCCCTTTAGTCCCAGCTGGCCTGCAGCTCGCCATGTAGACCAGGCTGGCCCTGAACTCACAGAGATCCACCTGCCTCTGCTTCCTGAGTGCTAGGATTAAAGGTGTGCATTTCAACTTTCCATAATTTCCAAGGTCCAGTAGGGGTTTACTGGGTTGGCATTAATGTAATCACAGAAAGTCTGGCTAAGAGCTTGAACTAGAAATAAAGTGTCATCATCAATGGTCATTGGGCAAGTGCTGTAATGCAAGTAATTACATAATGTCGAGCCTTTTATAGCTTATAGCCTAGACTAAGGAAGACATCTTATATACCTCTTTCTAACCTTTAAGGCTTATGTTTCGAGAATCTTTCACCAAATGAATGGGAGTAAGGCAGAGCTTCTTTCTTACCACAGTTCCTCAAAGGGAATTTCCTGACCTTTTCAGCAGCTATGATATGGGTGCATGACTTGAAGCATAGATAATCAGTGGCATGGAACTCAGTGACACACAGAAGCAGAAATGGAATGAAACTGGACTTGAGACAAGAGCATTGTTTAAGTGTAGAGGGACAATAATCTGGTGTTCAAGGCTCTAAAGCACCTATGCACCAATGTCCTCACTTTTCAAGGTTTATTGCATCCTTATGGCTGTGACTCTGGCGGTTGAGTCACCCTTGTTCTTGCCCATTTTCTGGCTTTGTTTCTCCTACATTTCAGGAATTCTGTGTTTTAATTCCTTTTCTAATGCTGCAATAAAAATACTGAGTAAAACCAACTTGGGGAGGAAAGGATTGATTTTATCTTAGGTCTCCCAGGTTATAGTTCATTACTGAGAGAAATCAGGATATGAATTCATGGTTGAAACCTTAAGACAGGAGCTGAAGTGCAGATAGAGGCGCTATGCTGCTTACTGACTTGCTTCTCTAGCCCGTGCTCAGCCTGCTTTTTATACAATACAGGACCACCTGCCCAGGTGTGGCGCCATTCACAGTGGGGTATGACTTTTCCACATCAGCTGGCAGTCAAGAAAATGCCCCGCAGACATGGCCATGGGGCAATCTAATGGAGGAAACTTTTCAACTGAGGTTTTCTCTACCCAGGTGTGTCTAGCTGAGAAGTGAAGCTATCCAGCACAATTGACCCCTTGTCAACTTGACACGCAAACATATCATACACCATAACCTTTCTATTTTTATCCCCAAGATCTCCTACTAATATTAATAGTACAACATAAACAGTACAACTTTAAAAGTCCCACAGTCCTTTAAAATTTAAATACTTTAAAAGTTCAAAGTCTCTTTAAAAAATCCATTAGTTGCCCTTGAAGTGGTTTTTGTTGGTGTGAAACGAATGGTGAGAATTTGAATTGGTCCCTTATTACAGTATTGAAATTAAGTCTACTTAATTTATCAAGTCATGTTCACGCCCTGATTTTTATATACTTGTATCTATCAATAAACATTGTGATACTTGAAAAAATCCATTAGCTCTGGGCTCCTGCAAAATCCAAAACAAGTTAAATACCAGCTTGTTTCAAAAGGGAAGAATTAAGCATACTTAAGCAAAATCAAAGTCCAGCAAAGTAGTTCAAGCTGGACATCTGGGATTCACTCATAATCTTCTGGGCTCCAAAGGGCTTAGGCAGCTCCACTTCTCTGCCTCTACTGTCCCCAGCACACACAGTTTGTCTCACAAGTCCAAGTCAGCTGCAATTGCACTTACTGCTACTCTTGATGGTCATTCCATAGACCTGGCATCTCCAGTGTGCTGAGGTCTCTACTGAAACTGAGGCTGTTCCTTCCCGTATGAGCTCTCCTGGAATCTAAGGATGCCAAGCCTCGGATTCTCTCGATGACCCTTTCCATTTGTGGGGTCTTCACCACAAGTGAGGCTGCAGCATTGGCAATGGCCTCTCCCGATCTCTCACACTGCCAAGCCTCAGCTGCTCTCCGAGAGCTCTTTCATGCCTTTAAAACCAGTCCACCCGGGAGACTCTTACACCTTGCCAAGTGTTGCTGCCAGTTTGATGTGTAGTTTTTGTCCTTTCTGGACCTCAGCATCTGTGTGATGAGCCTGAAGAAATACTTCCCAAAAGATTTCACCTCATTAATGCTGGTCTCTTGTTAAAGCTGATTTCCAGTCCCATCCCAGACATATATGGTCGGGTCTGTCACAGCAATACCCCATGATCCTGGTAACAACTTCTGCTTTAGTTTCTTTCTATTGCTGGGATTTAAAACATTGGCCAACACCAACTTGTGGAGGAAAGGGTTTCTTTTATCTTACATCTCCCAGTTCACAGTTCATCACTGAAGGAAGACAAGGTGGGAAACACAGACCACGGAGGACTTGCTTAAGTATGTTTAATTCTTCCCTTTTGAAATAAGCCGGTATTTAACTTGTTTTGGATTTTATAGGAGCCCACAGCTAATGGATTTTTTTCAAGTATCACAATGTTTATTGATAGATACAAGTATATAAAATCAGGGCATGAACATGACTTGATAAATTAAGTGGTTTGTTTTCCTAGCCCATACTCAGTCTGCTATCTTATACAATGCAGGACCACCTGCCCAGGGGTAGAACCACCCACAGTGGGCTGAGCACTCCCATATCATTCAACAATGAAGAAAATGTCTCACAGCCATGGCCACAGGCCAATAAAAAGGAGGAAATTTCTCAGCTGAGGTTTCCTCTACCCAGCTGTGTCAAAGTGACAACCAAAGCTATCCAGCACACTGTGGATAGTATCATATATTTTGATTTTTAAATTTTTCTGAATGTTCAGGAATGTCAAGATTATGGAATTCAATTCCTGCATATCCATCCACTTGTTAGCATCTTGCTATATATCTCATTCACACATGTACATATGCATACATATATGCATAAGCAATCTTATATTATAGATATCATGTGTGAATAAGCTTGTCTTATATCGTATATATCATATTTATTTGAAAACAATCTGTACACATCATAAGATTTCATCCTTCAATACTTTAGCACATATCTTCTAAGAACAAGGTCAATCTCATATAGAATTATAACATCATTATTAGACCTGAGAAATATAATTATAATAATATAAGTTCGTCAAACCACAGTCTTATTCTAATATCCACCACTGCCCCAAATGCATCCCAAGCTTTTGTTAAATCCAGTCCAATTCCAGTCATGATTTAGACATTTGACTTAATGCCAGGTCTCTTTAGTCTCTTTACCAATAGCAAGGCTTTCCCCATTTTGGTTTGTTGTTGTTTTGAGACAGAGTCATACTCTGTAACCCTGGAACTTACAGTGTAGCCCATGCTGGCCTTAAACTCCACTAGTCTTCCACCCTCCTATGATAGGGACTACAAGCATTACTTAAACTCCACTAGTCATTGGGACTACAAGCATGACTTAAACTCCACTAGTCTTTCACCCTCCCTGTCATTGGGACTACAAGCATGACTCACCATGCCCAGCTTTTGTTTTCAAAAGTTCAGCCCTGCGGGCTGGAGAGATGGCCTAGCAGTTAAGAGTGCTGACCGCTCTTACAGAGGACCCAGGTTCGATCCCCAGTACCCACATGGCGGCTGAGAACTGTCTGAAACTCCAATTCCAGGAGAACTCCAGTTCCAGGGGAGTCCCACACCTTCTTCTGACCTCTGCAGCATTGCACGACACGGGTGCACAAACTTGCATGCAGATAGTACATTCATACACATACAGAAATAAATAAAATTAAAAAAGAAAGTTCAGCCCTGTAGTCTTGTAGAATACCCTACTTTCTCTCTTTGATTATTTCCTCATGATTAGACTGAGGTTACATGTTTCTAGAAAATTGAGTATTATGGGGTTTTGTTGTTTGTTTCACTTGTTTTTTAAACATGGTTTCATGTAGGGCAGGCTGGTCTCAAAGTATCTATGTAGCCAAGGATGACTTTGACTTCCAGATCACCCCACCTTTACCTCCAAAGTCCTAAGATTATAATGCCTGTAGGCATGGACCACAGTGCCAAAATGAAAGTACTTTATAGGAGTTGTTGTGTCGTTGTTGTTTTATTGCTTTGGGAGGAATATAAAGTAATCTTGGTAATACTAAGACAAATCACTTCATTAAAATGAAAAGTATCAGAGTTCCTCATTAGAAAACCACATTGTTCCCTTTGTAGTGGGGAATTTGTGGGATGATACTTAGTCACCCTGTGAATATTCTGTTGCTAAAACTATCTTTACTATCTTTCACATAGCAGTTTTTTTTTTTTTTTTTTTTTTTTTTTTTTTTTTT
>VZQC01007915.1:717697-733476 GCA_009823505.1 Rhizomys pruinosus
ATAGTCTGGACTCCTGATTGATCAACATGTCTGTGCATACAAGCTTCTCCAACTGGTCTATGGGAACCTTGGGTTGTTCAAAATTTGGACATAGATACTTGCAAAATGCACCAATTACCTGATTGTATGACATAATGAGTGACATCAATGCTAGCCTATCTGCAAACAACTGTGTCATTGTATTGTAAAATCCCTTAAAAAATAAAAAAATAAAAAAAAAATAAATAAAAATAAAAGAAAAGAAAAGAACTGTCTCTAAGCCGGGCATTGTGTTACACATCTTTAATCCTAGCACTTGGGAGGGAGAGGCGGAGGCAAGGTGGATCTCTGAGTTTAAGGCCAGCCTGGTCTACAGAGTGAGTTCCAGGCCAGTGGGGGCTATGGGGAGACCCTGTCTCAAAGAGACAAAAAAATGTTTTATTCTTTATTGTCTTAAACAACTTTTTGTACTCTATGTCTTAAAACTCACTCTCCCATGGTACTTTAGCACCAAGCCAGGTTCATATTTTAAGGTTGGCTAAATAAATAGTAATTTTTGCTAATACAAATTCATCACATAAAAATCAATATCATTTTTACATCAATAATGAATTTGCTGAGAAGAAATTAAGAAATCAATTTCATTAACAATAGTTATAAAATGCCTAGGAATATATTTGGTTAAGGAACTGTGATGAAAGTCATAAAACATTGATGAAAGAAACTCAATATGACACACAAACTAATGGAAAAACAGTCAGTTTTCGTGTATTAGGAGAATATTGTTAAAATATCCATACTACAAATTGAATGAAATTCCTAATAACATTCTTCACAAAACTACAAAAAATGTAGAAAATGATGGAACAAAAAAGATCCAGAATAGTTAAAGCAATCCTGTGAAAAAAAGAAAACCAAGAGTAATTCTGATGCCTAATTTCAAAACATACTACAAAACAATAATCACCAAAAGAATATAGGGAATAACACATAGACTAATGGAAAAGAACATAAAAGGCCATAGAACCAGTATATAAATCCACATGCCTAGCATACATTGGAGAAAGTAAAATATCTTTAATAAATGAGTGCTTGAAAACTGAATATGCTATTTACATAAGAAGAATGAAACTAGACACGGATTTTTGTCTCCATATGAAAAAAAACAAATGCAAAATGGATCAGAGATGTAAATACAAGACCAGAAATCAGGAACCCACTAGAAAAAAAATAAATGCTCAGAATATTAATCTGTGATGAGACATTTTGGAGATGAAAACAAAAATACAGACACCACAAATAAAACATGTTAAAATGGCATTACATTAAACTAAACAGTTCCTGTATAGCAAAACAATAAACAAAGTGAAGAGACAAGCTATGTAATGCAAGAACCTATTTATAAATTATCTGTCCATCAAGAGATTAATATTCAGAATATATAAGGAGCTCAAACAACTCAGTGGCTAAAAAAATTCCAATTAAAGTATTCTGGATAAACAGAGTTGGAGAGATGGTTCAGTGGTTAAGTACCTGTACTGTTCTTACAGCAATCCCACATTTGGTTCTCAGCACCCATGTAGGGCAGATCACAACTGCCTGTAACTCCATCTCCAGAGTATCCAGCACCTCTGGCCTCCTTGAGCACCCACAAGTATGTAGCATACACAAAACATTCATGTAGACACATTTTTTTTAAATAACAAAATAAATCCTTTTTTATGTGTATGAATGTACTGTCTGCATGTAAATTTGTGCACCCATGTCATGCAGTGCCGTGGAGATCAAAGTCATGCAGTGCCGTGGAGATCAGAAGGGGGCGTCGGATTCCCCTGGAACTGGAGTTAAAAATGGTTCTCAAAACTTATGGCAGAATGCATGATCTGGGATGGGTAGGGGTGGGGTTGGGGGAAGGGAAGGGGATATATGCCTGAACTGAATTGGAAAATGATGTATGAAATACACAAAGCATCAATAAAAAAAAATTAAAAAAAAATGGTTCTCAGCTGCCATATGGATGTTGGGGATCAAACCCGGGTCCTCTGCAAGAGCAGTCGGAGCTCTTAACTGCTAGGCCATCTCTCCAGCCCATAAATCCTTTTTAAATTGTGAAAATAATCTAGGTATACATTTCAAAAGAAGATATACTAGTAGGCAGCACATGTATGAAAATTTGCTCAATATGAAAAGCTGCTCAACAAGTAGAAAGCAAAAGCATAGTGAAATATCTCATTCCAATTTTAATGGCTCTTATCAAAATACAAATATAACAAATGTTAGAGACGATGCAGAGAAGGGGGAACTCTCATACAACATTGGTAAGAACATAAGTCCCACTGTGGAACCACTAATGGAGTTCATATCAGAAAAGTAGAAACAGAAGTACTATATAATCAGTATATTACTAAAAAGCAAATGAAATAAGTATGGCAAAGGAACATGTGTACTCACATGTTTAGTTGCAGCAAGAGTCTGGTGCTTTGCTCAAGCACCTAGCATGCACAAGGCCCTCAGTTCAAACCCAAGCAAAAAAAAGTATCCAAAATATGGAACCAAACTAAGAGCACATTGATGAACGAATGGATGGAAAACATATGATACACACATATAGAGAGACTATAGTATTAATGAGCCTTAAAAAAGAATTTCTGTCATTTGCAGCTACATGGATACACTGCAGGACATTATGGTAAGTGAAACAATCAAGCACAGAAACACAAATACTTCACTTTAATGTAGAAGCTAAAGGTTGATATAGAAAAAGTGAGGAGAATGGCCTAGAACAGAGCTTGGAAAGGCTGTTAGAGAAGGCTGATAGAGAGAGGATGAGTAGCACATCTAGGGCATAATTGGTCCAGCAGAATGTTTTCTAATGCTCCATAGCACAGTATGATAATTATGGTTGGTAACAATTAAATGTATATTTCAAAATAGCTAGTAGAGATGTTCCCAGAACAAAGGAAAAATATATATCTCTGAGGTGATAAATATGTCAATTGTGACAACCTGACCAACACACAATGTTGTACATGTGTCAGAATGTTATAGTTTATTCCATTAATACATGCAATTCTCATGTGCTGATTAAAGGTAACAATATATTTTGAAATATATTGGGAGGTGGATGCAGGAGGAGTGAGGGTTCAAGGTCATCCTTGACTATGTAGCATTCAAGGATAGTTTGTACTACAGGAGACCCTTTCTCCCCTATAAAATCCTCCAAAAATAGAAATAATGGTATAAATTACAGACCTACTACTATGGTTAGGCATAAGTAAGAAGACTGTCTAGTAAGAATGATTAAGTTCCTTCAAAATCATGTAGAGAATACACCCTGACCATTGCACTCATGAACATATAGCAACTATGCATACCTGTACAAGGGCAGTACAATACTAGGCTCTTCAATATTCTATTATGGGTGGAGGAAGAGGGAGGCACCTATGAGGCCACACCCCTTCCTGAGGACATGCTGGCAGTTAATTGTTACTGGGGAAGGGAATATCATCTCCTTCATTGGCGCAGCCACTGGTGAGTTTGCTCATGCCCCAGCAAACAGTCTCCCAACATTCCGACACATGTACAACATTGTGTGGTGATCAGGTTGTTGAAATTAACATATCTATCACCTCAGAAATGCACATTTTCTCTTTGTGCTGGGAATGTTTATGTAAGCAACCCTAAATAAATTCAATGGATCAAAAAAATGTCATGAAAGTAAGAGGATGACTAGCTGGGAAGAAGAAATGGCTCAGAGGGAGAGGGATAACAGACACATATATACAATGTATTGTGGTCGCGTGCAACCACAATACATTGTATATATGTGTAAAATTGTCTAATAAGAATAATGAAATTTAGCACCCCCCCAAATCCCTTAGAGTAGTAGCATAATATCCTTTCCACAAATTCTTAGGAACTAAATGGAGAAAACAGCAGTCTACAGTAAGGTATATTTCAAGTTCAACATCTGCTCTAACAGAACTCAGCACTACTAGAAGTTTTAGAAGCTGAAAAGAATTAAAATAACTACTATGGCAATATTAAAAGTCATTTTCTGAAATGCTATTTTAGAGCTAAAATATTCACCCAGCTGAGAACCCTTTCTTCACAGTAACACTATCAAGATGTGATTTTATAGTGAATTTCCTTAACATTTCAAAATCCTGTAATGATAGGTCATTTGTTGCACTACAATCATTCCCCCCAATTGTGGACATCAGCACAAATTGTTCCTTTTCTTTGCCTATAGTTATCATTGACCTTACTCTTTTGCATAGGAAAACGTAAGTGCAGACTGGCAAGCAATTTTACTGAATGTTAAAAGAAACTAGTAACATAGAGACATATATATCTATATATATCTTCATGTTATTGTGCTTTTTAACTTTCTTCAAGGTTTCTGCACCTGAGTGAAAGTATTTGCCTCTTGATACATTGTCACATAACAGATTATTCTTCAAAGGCATGAGAAAGTCTGTTCTGTAAGTGGGGCCTAGGGACCAGTGAATTAGCATCCTTTGGGGATTTATTGAAAACGCAGAATCTCAGATATCACCTTATGCCTGGAGATTCAGAATCAACAAAGTTGTCAAGATCATTCCTGGAATACATTAGTTTGAGAGACACCATAAAACATCTGTGTAAGAGACTCAAACAGGTAAACAGTATAGAAACAAACCAGCAGCTAGATAGTGTTAATCTTATTGGCTGGTCCTAATGGGAGTGTGGGAAAGATGGTGGTGGAATGGAATAACTGTAAAAGTAATAGAGGGAGGGAAATAATAAGGATAGATGATTTTGATGGCAGCCGAAGGAGAAATTTCACTGTGAAAAGAAAAAGATACAGATGTTATGGTAGAGTATGGAAGAAGCCAGAAACCAAGAGACTCATTCGTGCTGGCACCCTGAATGTAATTGCAGGTAAATCAGTACTCATGGAAAAATTATTAATGAGGTCCCCATTAAGAGTGGTTCACAGTGCAGAGGGCAGTGCTGAGCTCTGAGGCTCTGCCTCCCTGTATGAGTGGAATCCTTCCCTTCCTCTTGCCTTAGGAATTTCTGAAAACCTACACATATCTGCTGATAAGGGCAATAGTGTGAAACTTTTCTCACTGACATGCATTCTACTAATGCATGATGGGTTTTCTTAGTTAAACCTCTTGCCATGACAATACCATACAGGTGGTTGTGGGTTTATGAGTATTGGGGGGGGCAGACAATCAAGTATCTATCTTTATAGATCTGATAGGGAAAAGGCACCAGCAAAAATGATAAGATGTTCCCCAAATTAAAACAGAGATATTTCTAACCTTAAGTGTCAAGGCAGCATTGAATTCTCCTGACATTCCACGTGACTTGTCTTTATTGACTTTTCACTTAAGAAAATGAAGATACCCAAACTGGAATTGATGAATCTAAATCTGCTGTAAGTTTCATTCATGATCTAGAAAGTTGAAGTTTCCCAAAGGTAGAAGCAGAGGGAGAGGCAGAGGGAAAGAGGGACAGAGCAAGAAATCCTGGGATGGGGGTAGAGGGTGTAGTACTTTTGGAAATACACCCACTCAGATCCTAGTCTTCCTTTTGTTCTGAGAATAGATTTGTTTTGTTCCAGTTTTGCAATACTCTGTATTATTTGAGGCCTTGCCCCCCACTTTTACTTCACAGCCCCTTTCAATCCTTATTTAGAATCGCAGGGAGGGTGGGAAGCACCTTTCACCTGAATTGTCAATAACCCTATCAAAGAAAGAGAAGCCCAGAAGAAATATGAAGACCACCATTTGTGCACATGAAACACCACAGAGTGGACACAGCTATTTCTTTTAATAAAGAAAGAGTAATACTAAAATTGCTTTCTTCCCTGCACAAAACCATGGAGATATCTATATATAATTTATCTTTCTAAGTTGTCATGTGGCAAAAGACCGCTTGCTGTGCAGCAGGCTTCTCCTGCTACTTAGAGAGAATTACGTGATTAAATAGAGACCTGAAAAGTTTTGAACAAGCACTGAAGGAGAAAAGGTTTCCTCTTCAAGCCTTAATGAAATGAGCTCATTCCTCCTCCAACATCAACTTAGCCTTGTGTAGTTTGTTTTCTCGTGGGTTAATCACTGACCAGAGCCTCAGTGCGGACCACCAGTTTCCAATAAACCATAAAAGGCCGATCAACAGCCATTGTGCTTTTCTGTAGGGCTTAGCAGACAGCAGCTGAATAAACCTGTTCAAAGTCAGAACAGTCAAGCAGGAGTACTGAGGCCCAACTGGTGCCTCTGGTGAATCCTGAAAAGCAAATTCATTTATTAGGACATAATTGATGGCATGTGCAAATACACTAGCCAAAGACTCCCCTGTGCTAATTTCAGCATAATTAAATATGGGGCAGTTAATGAATAGTGTGCCGGGAAAGCAACATTATGATAAATATCCAATTATTACTTACCATATCCTAGACTCGGTATGTTAGATGCAGACCAGTGCCTCCACTTTCTGACTTCTGAGAAATACCAGAGGGAAAGAAAAAACCTAACAGACTGTGATCCCTCTGAATTAAACTTTAAATAAAGGTGGTTGTGACTGAAATATGCCCAGAAAGAGAATTACTTGCATATTCAGTGAAGAGTAGACATGAAATCTCTCAATTATTATTTTCATGTAAATATGTATACTCTTCTTTGCTGAGTTTCACAACTTGTGAGAATCTATTCAAAGTCTCTGCATAAATCTTGCCTAAACAGGGACTTATATTCGATGAAAATTCCTCTGCCTATGTAAGGTTGGTGCCAAGGGCTTTAGCTTGCTGGAATATGACAGAACAAACCTAAGCCACCAGCCGCTGTGATGTTGGCTGGATGGAGACTTCTGAATCAAGATCTTCTTTGTTTGTTTATTTGTTTGTTTGTTTGTTTGTCTGTTTGTTTTTCCTATCTTGCCTCCAGAGATTCCTTTTCCACAGCTCATAGTCTGAGATTTAGTAGTCTTTTCAGACTCACAATAGTCTCACAACTAATATGGCCTTGCCTACTGACTCTACAGGTGAAGAAAATAAAACAGAGAAGGAAGTGACATTCCCCAGTTTCAATAAGTAACACCTCCCTAACCAGCTTGAGGAAAGGGACTTTGAAGTCACACCATCTGCATGCACAGGGAATGTCAAATGTCTAAACTGTGCCATTTTTTTCCCAAAGGGTCTTTAAAGCAACCTTTAAAGATGGGAGAGATGGTCGGTCCCCTTTGTGCTTGTGAACAAAGTTGGCCTCTCCTGTCAGCACATCTTCCACTAACCCCCAAGGCTGGAAGGTGAAGGCAGGCAGATGCTTCATTTCCTACTTTCCTGATGAGGATTTTCTTCCAAGAAGTCTAACTTGCGGAGGGTTCCTCACAGTTGCACTTTTCCTTCTAAACTGGAGCCTCCTCTAACATATCTCAAACACTCCTCGCCCTGGTTGAATTGTCAAAGGGTGAGGGATTTCCAGATTATTTGCTTCTGGTTAGCCTGTGACACGGTGCTGAAGGCAGAGGTAACAGGAGGCTTGTTCCATCTGCTCTGGTCAGTTTCTTTCCCCCAGCTGGCGTTGGTGTGTCATTTCTATTCTCCACACTATTGGAGTTTCTGACAGCTAAAGCTGCCAGATAAATGATCATCCTATACACATCTGTGAGGCATGATGTTCTATAGAAAGCAATCAACAGTAGAGTGATTGTAGGGAGCATTTTAGAAACTTGGATACAGGAGTTCATGGACAGATCCTCTATATTGTTTCCTTTTAGGTCCTTATGGGTTTGCAGTCAATTTGAGGTTTACTACAGCTTGGAGAGAATCAAGGGACTTTAGGTGAACAAAGTTGGTATTTTCTTTTTTTTTTTTTTGGTCTTTTCGAGACAGGGTCTCCCTGTAGCCCCAGCTGTCCTGGAACTCATTCTGTAGACCAGGCTGGCCTTGAACTCACAAAGATCCGCCTGCCTCTGCCTCCCAAGTGCTAGGATTAAAGGCGTGCGCCACCACGCCCGGCCAAAGTTGGTATTTTCAAGGCCTGAGCAATTGCCAGTTGGCCATCAGAAGACAGAGAGCTATAAGATATATCCTCCCAAACAAAAAGGTACTTTAGAAGAAGCAAAGCAGAATTTTACTCCAACAGGCAGAGAATTGATTTACATCTTCCAAAGTAATCAAAGTTCTCAATGATAGACTCTTTTGGAAAAGACTTGTTCCATGGGGACACTACATTCCAATGAAGAACATGGACCTGGTGATCTGGGAGGGAGAGAAGCATCACGGGCAAATGAGAGACTGGATGGTAAAAAAAATGGGTCTGACTCATCTCCCTCCAGCAAACTTGACGAAGCCCATGGTACTGTGCAAGGCCAAAGAGGAACTACTATGAAGCATTTGTCTGTGTCACCTCATTAGGCAGCTTTCCAGGGGCTACTTTATTCTGGGGAGTCTTGCAATGCAGATGCCTTAAACTGGGGTTTTGTGCATAATTTGCTATTTTTGAACAGTTTATTTCTCTCACCTGCACACCCCATGGGGACTCACTGATTGCTTGAATTCTAACATTTGGAGTGGAACCCATTCATGAAACTTTCTGGCTGTGTGATTCAAACGAAGGCTTCTCTTTCCTCTTTTTGTTCTCACAAGAAAATCAATTCACTTGAAGAGCCTCTTAATCCCATTTTTGCAATCAACAATTGCCACTTGTATACTGCTCTAATAGATTAAGAAGTGGGATGATGCGCTTGTCTGGTCTAATTCAACCCTATTCAGGTAGCTGCAGCCCAAGGCACTTTGTAGTGCCAAGTGCAGAGCTCGACAGGAAGACTTTTGCTATCATAATTTCCTGTGGAGCTATGCACTGCCCCCACTGTGGAGCCTGAATTACTTTGAATTAGGCCCGACAACCACAGAGAGTCGAAATCCAGCAAGCAACAATAACCAACTCTTTGAGCATGACTTGCATGGGTTATTTTTTTCTTCGCATTATCAAAGAAAAGAGGAATTTCAAAATGCACATCTATTTAAATGACAGCAACTTGCCATAAATCAAGTGTGAAACAAAAGAGAAAACAGTCAAAGTGAGAGAGAAGTTGGAGTGGAGGAAAAATTAATCAAAACAGTTTTCAAAAACTTCATAGTTTAAGCCTGTGAAAATTTTCAGGCCTACACTATCACCATGACAACCCATAGCAAGCCCATGTCGGATAACCAGATCAGAAAGGGGCTGTTTTGTAAGGATGAAGCCCTCACATATTCATCCAAAGTTCAAGTTTCACTTTAGAAAGCCTGAAAAAAAATATTGCAAATGTAGGAAAGTTTCTTTTATTGTAGATGTAAGCAAATCCTGTGTAATTTTTAAATACGACCAGGAAATCCGTTCAAAAATCTACCCGAGCATCATCTCAGGTAGTCAGTTTCTGAATCCTAAAGCAACTGGTCAGACCCAAGTGGGAACCAAACTCTTATATTAAGTCACTAAGCAGATTACCAGAGTCACAGAAATTGGAGCACATGCCTAAAATGCATTATTTCCCAAGATGCCAGTTCAACCACATGTTCTAGGTAAGGAAACTGAGCTGTCCCTTGCTGAGTTCTGCTCCTGTAACTCCATAATTATTAATGACATGGCCCAAAAGTGAACTAAATCTAAATAAATATAGGTTTCTCTTAAGAGTCCCAATCCCTGTTTCTACTCTTTTACCTTTCGGTGTTCAGAAAATAAAGAGAACAAAGAGGGAGTCCCACTGATTGAAAACTAGCAGAACAGCCAGACAACAGAGCACAACTGTTCTCTCATGCATGACTGGGATGAGGATAAAAGCAGAGAAAGACTTCTGAGAAAAAGAAACCAACAAAGGAAACAGGAGTCCCGACAAAACTTTTTTTTTTCTTTCTATTGAGGAAAAAAGAGAGGAGGAGAAAAGAGGACTGCTTTTTTAAAAAAAGGACAGAAGAAGCAAGATTAACAAACAGAAGTAAGAGCTTTCACCTCCTGTTTTACTTTTAGCCCAATCTGGTCAGAGAAACAAAACCCAGAAGTAAAGTAGATGATAACCTAAGACACTGTGGTGATTTTCACAATCAAAAAACAAGGCGTATTACTATGAGCCCGACTTTTATATTCTTAGTTCATTACTTGCCCAGATATCCAGGATGTGGAACAGTGTCTCCTGATTGGAATTTTCTCCTGCACAGTTAGCAAAGGATGGATATGAATTCACACATTCTTCCAGAGAGGGAACCCGGGGGAAGGCAGGGGGGCTTTTGCATTTGGAAAATCACATTCACAAATTAAACATAATTGTTTCAAAAAAGAGTGACCTTGAGGTCAACGCCACCAGTGTGGCATCACTGGATGACCGGAGGGAGGAATTCAAAGCTCAGACTACTGCAAACTTTGATTTAGGGCTCCTCACAAAGCCTTTCAGATCAGTCATATTCTGCGGTGACTCCCACACGCCTGCTCTGCTAGCGTTTTACAGTTCCCATTAGACACTAATGATTAGAGGCCCAAGGAGAACATCAGTTTTCACAAGTTTCCGACCTACATCTCAAAGATCGTTAACACACCTGAAAATAAGAATTTGATTCGTACTCCACTACTATTAGATATCTTAATTTTAATATATATATATATATTTCAGCCTACAGAGTAGACACTTGATCTTCCAAAATATGATTCAACCATGAAATATTCAACAAACGTAATGCCTGCCTCTTAATTTAATCTTTTCCTTCAATGAACTACTTTCATAGCACCTGAAAATTACACAGAGGAGCTTATGTTTAAGCAGAAGTCTCTATTGCCAGGAGAAACTACCTTTTATGCACACAAAAGGGCTTTAAAGCAAATATTGTGATAATATGAAATTAATTATAGATATCTAAAACAGTATTTTCTTACATTTCTACTGTCTAATACACCCACAAGTATTACCTCTCTAAATCTATGGATAGTTTTGGTCCTTTGTGCAAAATCTACTGAGTACCTACTCTGTGACAGACATCTTCTTGTTTTTAATGCTTATAATAATATAATTTTCCACATTTAGAACTCTGTTTTATAGTAGACTATCTGACCCACTTTATTTCTTTAACAAACATTGATTTAACATCTACCATATTCTCGATGATGGAAGTCAGGAAGGAAAAAATTGCAATAATATACACCAAGCCTCTGCCATTTTGGTGTTTGTAGTCTAGTCAGGTAAACTACCTGACTACTCAGGCTTTTAAATACACAAGCCTGAAGACACAGATGAATATTTGGCTATAGCTGTAACATTGGTACAGAAAATTAGGATGTAGTAAGAGTTGAGAAGAGCCAGATGCCTGTCATAGTCTAGGGTAAAGGCCACAGAGCAAACAGGGAAAGAGTGCCAGAAGCACTTGGGAAGAAAGAAGGGAAAATGCAAATGGACAGGAGGACAGCACTCAAAGAAGCTCAAGGAGAGCATTGAGGCTGGAGTTTAGTAAGGTAGACCAACAGTGATAGAAAATACATAAACAAGGTGCTAGATAAACAAGGCCTAATCAACTTTACCTTTTGAATTCAAAGCAAAGATTTGTTTCAAGCAAAGGAGTAATACAATTAGTTTGCTGTTGTTTTCTCTACCTTTTGTGTGGAGAATAACATGGAGTCAAGTAAGCTGGGGTGCAATGGACAGTCATAGAGAAGGAGGGCTTACTGATGAGCAAATGGAGGCTATACTCCAACCCGAACCAAACTCTTGTCCAGAATATACAAAGAATGCCAAAAAAAAAAAATGAAAGACTCAAGAATCCAAATGCAAAAAGAAGCTTTTTTTTTCTTTTGGCCTTTTTGGGACAAGGTCTCTCTGCAGCCCCAGCTAGCCTGGAACTTACTATGGACACCAGACTGGCCTTGAAATCACAGAGCTCCACCTGCCTTTGCCTCACGAGTGCTGGGATTAAAGGCATGCTCCTCCATGCCTGGCATTAAAAGAAGCTTCTCTGATGAGTGGTGTACTGTATAATTGGCTGTAAAGAGAAGGACATATATTTAGGAGATGGTAAGAAATTTCATTTGTCTGAAATACAGGTATGGTTTTCTCTAGGATCTATGACCTCTCCAGCCATGTATATTTGACTATAATTATGGTGCCACCCATGAGTTCACTCCCATGGAGAGGGCTTTAACTTCAATTAGATAGCTATTGATTACCCACAAATAACAGTGCCACTACTGCACCAATAGAGATAGTTTACCATGCTAGCCATTATGGTTGGCTTTAGGACTGGGTTGGAACATTGTTTGATTTTTTCCCCTTAGCCGCTTATATAGTATCCTCTAGAACTTTGATACTGGTCTTCAGGAGAAAGGCTTCTAGGCCAGTTCCTGCTCCATTGCTCAAAGTCCTGTATCTAAATTATGTCCTGCCTTCAGGAGTAGAGTCTTACTTTCAAGTTCTGGGAGATAACCAAGGGCTTCGAGAATAGCCTATATTATACAAAACCTCCCAACTAAAAATGCTTTGGCCCAGATGAATTCACCACAGAATTCTACAACATATCCAAAGAAGATCTACAATGATTAAAATCAGAAAACAGGAAAGGCTGTCCACTATCTCTTCTCCTTTTCAATATAGTATTGGATACTCTTGCAAGAGCAATAAGACAAGAGAAGGAAATTAGAGGGGTACTAATTGCAAAAGAAGAGGTCAAATTCTCAAAATAAATCAGTAGCCTTTTTATACACAACTAATGGACAACCCCCAAAAAAGCATTCAAGAAAACCTTACTATTCACAATCACCTTGAAAAAATATTTAGGAATAAAACTAATCAAAGACACTAAAGATCTCTGCAATGAAAATTTCAAATCTTTATAGAAAGATCCAGGAAAACACTAGGAGATGAAAAGACATACCATGCCCATAGATTGGTAGAATCAATATTGTGAAAATGACCATCTTACAAAAATCAATCTATAAATTTAATACAATGCCAATCAAAGTATTCAAGACATTTTTCCCAGAGCTTAAAAAAAGTATCCCAAAATTCATATGGAACCACAAAAGACCTTGGATAGCTAAAGCCATCTTTCTAAAAAAAGAACAATGCTGTGGGAATCTCTATATCAGACCTCAGATTATATTACAGAGCTATAGTCATAAAAACAGTATGGTACTGACACAAAAATAGTTATTTAAATCAATGGAACACACTGGAAGACCCAAACATGAGTGAGTACATGCAATTTCAGCCTCCTGGTAATTGACAAAGGTGCCAAGAACACACAATGGAAGAAAGGCAACATCTTCAACAAATGATGCTGCCAAAACTGGATCTCCACCTGCAGAACAATGAAAGCAGACCTTTATCTTTCACCCCGCTCAAAAGTCAACTCCATGAGACTGTTATAGAGGTTATCTCTTATTAAACCAGTAAAACTGCTTAATTGGCTAATACACATAGGAACTGTGAAAAGGATTATTCTCTATTCAGAACCAAATATAATACTAGAGTCTCTTTAAGCTGTGCATTTAAGCAAAATATATTAATACAGGAGACCTCTGATCAGCAATGGATTATTCTGCCAAGGAGATGTTGGCCAGGGGATCCAAGCTCCCCAAAAGGTAAAAGCTTCTTCCCCATAAACTGGGATACCTGCAAGAAGAGAGGTGGTAAGGCCCTGCTGTTGAAGACCTGATGTAAGCATGGGAAAGATGTATTGAGACCACAAGTGCAAGTGTACGGTTGGTCTCTGGAATACCAGAGAGTGTTACCAAAGGCTACTAAATCAGTAAAGCAAATATTGGTCTCCTTGAGTCAAGCAAGACTCCTCTGTCAGCATCAGCTACACCTCACCTGCCTGGAAATACTGTGCAGCAGTGGCAGCCATATGTCTGTATATCCCAAATCTAATTGGCTATTAGCTTTCTCCTTGGAGGAATAACTCACAGCTGATGCCACAAGCTACATCCCCTGGTGGTTAGGAAATGTTATAAGCCACAGTAAGACCTTGTCATCTTTTACAGAAAAAAATGTAATTGATGAATTAGCATACCATCCAAACATCTGTGTCTATACCAAAGTAACCTACCATAATAATTAGTACTGTTTAAGTACCTATATATCTACTTGCTTGTGCTACATTAGTAGAATTGAAAGGTTATGCCTGGACAAGCTGACAGCCCATGAAAGAAAACAGCCAGAATTGACCAGAGACCAAGACAACAGCTCCAGAGAAAGTAGACTGTTTTGCTTCTCATCCACCTGTGCCCCTTTTCTAAGCCTAGGGAACAATCTGCAGAAGAGGGAGCATGGTAGAATGTAAGGGCTGTGATTGGGTTGAATGGTGAAACTACAGCAATATAGACTGGACGCTTATTTGATCAACTTGATTGTACATACAAGCCCCTCCAGCTGGATGGTGGGAGCCTTGGGTTGTGTGGGTTTGGGCGTAGCTGCTTGAAAATTGGTTTTACATGAAGGATGCTTGTACTCATAACTTATTACTTATTGTTAAAAAATGAAATAAAAGAAAGTAAAAACAGTCAACTCCAAATGGGTCTAGGACCTCAATATAAAACCTGAAACTCTGAAACTCCTAGAAGAAAACATAGGCAGTACCCTCCAAAAACATAGGCATAGGCAAGGACTTTCTAAATCAGACATCAGCTGTTCAGGCATTAAGGTCAACCATCAATAAGTGGAACCTAATTAAACTACAATGCTTCTGTACAGAAAACGAAACAACCAAGGAAAGTAAGAAGAAACCAACTTTGTGGAAGAAAGTCTTCACCAGCAACACATCTGACAGAGGTTTAACATCCAGAATATATAAAGAACTCAGAAAACAAAGAAATAATGATATGACCAAATAAAATAAGATGAGCTATGGCTGGCTGCTCTTCTCTATCTTCTAGCCCAGTCCCAGCTATCCCCAAAGTAAACTTGCTCTGGAGTGCCTAGACCTGGTGTTATCCTTTCATTTTGGGGTCACGCTGACACAAACATAACATACATGGTGCCTGGACTGGAATCCCCAATCCATGGCCCAATGCGATAGCTGGTAAGGCCTCCAGAAGACCAGCTATGAGCTGTAGACTAGGAACATCCACCACCAATTCAGCATACACTATCTTGTCCCACCCCCTTTGTCTTTACTTCCATACATCTTCTCTGCACCTGTCCCTCTGCATCGTCTCTTTGTCATGCTTCTAACCTCCTGCCTTCCCTTTTTGACCACCCAGAATTAACCAATTGTCTGGGCTGGTCCCTGTCCTTTGGCCCTGTCATCTTCCTGCTGCCAGGACACTTGTGGCAGCACCAGGACTCCAACTGACTCTTATCCCCTCCATACTCATGGAACACCACCCTTGCGGACTTGGGATCCCACTACACACTCCTGGATTCAGGGGGGGATACCCCTGACATCCAGGAAGTGCCACTGAGACAGAGGCTCTACTCTTTCCTTTTCTCCTTCCTTTTCTCCTTCTCCATAGACTCAAGAGGAGTGCTCTGATATCTCTCTCTCTCTCTCTCCATATGTCTTTCCTAGACCCAAGAAGAACACTCCAATCTCTCTGTCTCTCTCTCCATGTGGTCTTCCCTATACCTGAAAGGAATGTTCCAATCTCTCTCTCTCTCTCTCTCTCTCTCTCTCTCTCTCTCTCTCTCTCTCTTTCTCTCTCTCTCTTTCTCAGCCCCCCAAATATGGGATCCTCACACTAAAAGGGGAAGCCCCAAGGGCTCACACTTCTTCACTGTCTCCTTCACTCTCTAAAAGAACTCTGCCTTTCTAAGGATATTAAGCCTAAATGCCTTAAAAGAATATATAT
>VZQC01007915.1:733577-817587 GCA_009823505.1 Rhizomys pruinosus
AAAAAAAAAAAAAAAAAGCATATCTTACCTTCTAACATGCCATATAAACGTTGCATTTGAACCATATGTATAATATATATATATATATATAAATTTTTTTTTGTCTTTTTGAGACAGGGTCTCCCTTTAAAGCCAAATGGCCTGGAGCTCACTATGTAGACCAGGCTGACCTTGAAATCACAGAGATCTGCCTGCCTGCCTCTGCCTCCCAAGTGCTAGGATTAAAGGCATGTGCCACCATTTCCGGCTTGAACCATATATCTTTTTTTCCCAAAACCAATTTTTACTGAAGCTTTGAGCACTTCATACAAAATTTCCCAATCAAGTCTAGACCCAGTCCCCCTTCCTTGCCCCCCACCCCACCAGAGCTCATGCATTCTGCCATACATGTTTTTCATCTTTTTCTCAGTCTCTTTTAAAATTTTCAATGCAGAAGTTTACTGTTTCAAGCAGTTCACCGTTTTAATCAGTTCTTTGACCCAGTCTTGTTGTTGTTGTTGTTCCTTCCAATTTGCATCACTCCAAAATATGTATATATGCATGCCACACATATATCAATATTATGACATCATAGGTTTTAGTATCTTCAGCTTATGATTTCTTTTTTTTTAAATTTATTTACTTTTTCTTTATTAGGCTGAAAGATGTCATGTTTTCCTTAAGGAAGTGTTTAAAGGCTCCTCCTTGACAAGCCCAAACACCCATCAGTCCTGCACTTGTGCTCCACCTTGGGGTCTTCCCTTCCTGTGGTCACCAAATGAGGTCAGGTAAGCACCTCGTATTGTCTTGATCTTCTTGTACTGGACTGATACAGCCTGGGTAGTCCAACAATGGAAGTCTATACTCTGAAGAGGCTGAAACCCCAGTAGTTGCTCAGTCCACAAGCTGAATGTCTCAGCAGTCCCTGTCTGGTACTGAAGGTTTGGAGGATTCTTGGGCAGACATGAGTCTTTAGTCCATATTGGAAGGTTAAAAAGCTGTGTCTCATGTCTTTGAAGGATGGCAAAAGCAGTGGCAGCCACAGGGTAGCTGCACTTGCCAGTGAGAATTGAAGACAAGCAAAACAACAGTGCTTTTTTTTATTTTACTTTTTGTCTTTTTACTAAGATCTCAAGTTTTATACCTAAAGTACAATTTCTCAGGCCTTACTGATTATACATTTCTGATTATACCTTCCTTTTGGATGTTTAAGGCCACACAGTTAGCCCATATTAACCAAGGTTTTTGTTTTCTCAAGGTCAGTTGAGGATCTGGTCCTCAGGGGTCACTCAGGTTTTGGGGGGAGAGGGAGCTCCTGGCTCTTTTTGGCTTTTCATTTACCAGTTCCATCCACCCAAGGACAAAGTCAGGTCTTGCTAGACCAGGCTTACCTTTTTGAAGCATGGGCAGACTTTCCTTTTTATAGACTGGACACTGGCTGAAATCCCATTAGTGGATCTCCAAGACCTCCCTGAACAGGAAGACCGATGACTCACATTTGCAGGACAATGCATAGTCCCCTGGGACTTAGTTGACCTCTGAGGGCAAGGAGCAAAGTTATCCCTTAAGCCCCTCGGCCAAATTGGTATGAGCATTAAGTATGGTCGTTAAGCATTCAGAAAGGCTAAGTTACACCAGCCTGATACTTTTAATTACTGTATAATATTTTAGAAAAGGATTGGACAAAATCTCAAGCAGCCTTGTATAAAAAGCACTCCCATAAAATAATGTGGTTTGACACAATGTCATGACAAACTAGTTTTTTTCTCATTCTTTTGATTTTATATTATTCTAAAATATGCATACATACCCTCCACCCATATATCAAAAATTCCAAAGTCTGAAAATAAATGGTAGGTTAATTATACAACCTGTTAAGGGATTCACAATATAAGATCACAGTTGTTTTCATATCATGAGAAATATAACATTGCTTAGATTGTCCTTTGTTTTTCTGGGACTGTTACTTCACTTAACATAATATCTTCTAGTTCCATCCATTTACCTGCAGTTAGGTAGGTCTTTTATCTCTCTTGCTATCTTGCTTCAGGGCATTTGGGGTCATAAATCACTTGGTCCTGAACTAAAGGAAAAGAAAAAAAAAGTTTTGAAAAAATCCCCTAAGGACCCCCCCCCCAGTCTTACTCAGGCTTCTTCATTTTTTTTTTTTTTTTGCCCACAATAGGTTCTCTTCATGGGAGAAGAGAACAGACACAGGGGTCTAGAATTTAGATCTCAGGTCTGTTGGGCAGTAAACAAGAAGTGCTTAAACCACATGATTTCCAAGGCAGCTGCTTTCCTAACTGGAAGCAAGCATTTTAAATTTCAGTGAACAAGCAGAGTCACACTCCATGCTCAGGCAAGACGTGTGCTTCCAGAGCAACAGCCCAAGGATGTGTGCACTAGACACAGCTCCCCATTTATTTCTGCTGCCTTCAGAAGTTCCTTTTCCAGCAAGGCTTGTATCTAGGAATGGAGATCCAGAGAACATTACCTCACTTTTCCAGTTGAAATGGGCAATGAGTGACACGGTCTCCCTTCCTTGGTTGAGATCATGCAGTCCTTTGCATTGATTTTCTATTTGGGGTCTACATATCTGAGGGTAATTTCTCCTGTTCCAAGTCTGACTTGACTGGGGACTGTTCTAAAAGTTAAAAAAAAGGTTGTTGTAGACCTTTAATTTGTAGGGTCTGTGGATCCCATGGGACTTGTATACTAGTGGGAGATGGGCTTACTTTATTATGGAGCTCAATAAGGTATCCCTGTGTTTTGGGAACCATTGAGGCTGATCACCTCATCAAGAAGGAGGCATCCATGTGACCTATCTTGGTTCATGACATCATGGCCTCATGGCTTGGTTGCTATCTTAGACAGGAACATTTTCAAAATGGCTGGGACCTGTGACATCTTAATGTGACCACATGACATAATTCAAAATGGAAACACCCAGGAACTTACCAGTACCAGTGAACTTAAGGGGATCATGATAACCTGGGAATTCCCTGGACTACAAGCATTTAATTTTATGTTCTAATTCTCTTGCACTTTATGTTTTGTTTTGGTTTTCTTCTTGGATTCTTGATGGGATTATGGAAAGGGATGGGAGGTCAGCACAGTCTCTAGTGCTTTGTAACAAGTTCAATGGATTTTTTATGTGAGATTAGGGAAGAAATGCCAAGTCTCCACTATGGGAGCTTAAAATTTTATCATTGTTTTGATCTGTTTCTAAATAGGATTATTTTGTATTTTAATTTCTTGTATTGTATAATTACTGACTTTTAAAGATGACTATTTAAAAGTTTTACATTGTTTTATATATTTACTGGCTTTTAAAGGAAACTATTTTGGTTTTTGACTTTTTATGTGACATTTACCTATTTTAAGGGATTATTTTGGATTTTGACATCTTTTATATTTACTGATTTCTAAAAGGAACTATTTTCAATTCTTACATTGTCCCAGCCCCTCCACTTCATTCGTTTTTCTATATCCTTTAAAATTTAATTCCTCTCTCTTACCTTCATTTCACTCAGCTTCTTACTCAACTTTAAAGAAATG
Organism: Rhizomys pruinosus; assembly: GCA_009823505.1. Classification (NCBI taxonomy): domain Eukaryota; kingdom Metazoa; phylum Chordata; class Mammalia; order Rodentia; family Spalacidae; genus Rhizomys; species Rhizomys pruinosus. The sequence continues at coordinate 737,115 of VZQC01007915.1, forward strand.
GTTTTAAGTTTTTCCACTCACTACAAGCTTGTTTCCAGGTTTTCTGTCTCCTAAGGAATCTTGGTTCTCCACACATCAGATTCCAACCTGAAACCCCTCCCTTTTACCCCTGCCATCGCTGTCACTCCCATAAATTCATTGTAAACCTCAAATCTGAGTTTTTCTTCTCCAACATTTTCCCCTCTCTCTCTGTTAAAGACACACACACCATGTGGTATGTGCTTCTGCCTTCCTCTCTCATTCTAAGTTCCTACATACCATTTTCTTGTACTCTACTTCATGCTTTTGGTATTGTTAATCATTAAATGGTCTTTATTTTGTACTGCCTTAAGAAGACTAAATATTTCGTGTCATCTCATTCCTTAGCCTATCCTTTAATGAAATTGTCTTTAATCATAGTTTTGTAACTTTTAGTTATGGTTAGCTTTGAGTACAAATAGGATATATTGGGGCTGGAGAGATGGCTCAGCAGTTAAGAGTACTGATTACTCTAGCAGAGGACCTGGGTTCGATTCCCAGCACCCACATCACAGCTAAGAACCATCTTCAAGCTGGGTGTGGTGTGCATACCTTTAATCCTAGCACTCAGGAGGCAGAGGCAGGTGGATCTCTGTGAATTCAAGACCAGCCTGGTCTACAGAGTAACTTCCAGGCCAGCTGGGGCTATAGGGAGACCCTGCCCCAAAATATAGGATATATTATTCCATTTTCCATCACTTGTTGAGACTGAAAAGGGATATTTACTATATTAAATTATAAATGACATTTCTGAGAATGTTCTCCTCAAGGAAAAGTCCTTATGTTTACCAGAAGGGTATATGAAACTGTTCAGTACAGACAATAAGATAAAAATCTATTTTATACATTTATTGTTTACAACAAAATATGTTCCACACAACTAGAGAATCTTGGTACTGTGTAAACTGTAAAAAGTTTTAAATGTTATCATTTTGACCATTTTATTTGAGATAATTGTTCATAAGATGATCATAAGGATACTGTGTTATTCTTATAAAATTATTCTTACAATCAAAATTTTCTTGGACTGCATACCTAGTTACAGTCTCAGATGAAATGGTCACATACAAGTATTGGGTTATTATATTTCTCTGTTATTTTTTCATATGTTATTTTTGATATTTTATGTTGCCCATAACAAAATAATTTGACTCAAGAAAAACTAAGTTTTACTTTCTGGAATTATACAGGACAGTCGAAATGAAAACAGTTTCAGTGAGCTTGATTTAAGCCAACCTATTTCCTGTCTATAAGTATGTTAATATGACACCTTCCCTTCCTTCTTAAAACTATATGTCAGAGTCTGGAGGGGAGGAAAAACAAACTACATCTGTTTATAGTAAAACAGCCTTCGTTTGAGACAAACCTAAAAGGTATTATTTTAACTTTCTTTATTATTTTAAGCTTCTTTCCCAGGCTATGTCTACTTAACCTAAAAATATTAAATTTCTCCTCTTGTGACTTAGGTCCATTCTATCTAGAGTATCTAAACAGCCCTTTAAAGACCTAAACCCTAAAGAACAAAATGTGCACTGTACTGGATAGCTTTAGTGTCAACTTGACACACCTGGGTTGAGGAAACCTTAATTGAAAAAGTGCCCCCCATTGGATTGTGGGATGGCCTGTCCCACTGTGGACAATGCCACCCCTGGGCAGATCTTTCTGTATTGTATAAGAGAATAGGCTGAAGATGGGCCAGCAGAACAAGCCAATAATCAACATTCCCTCCCCGCCTGTGCTGGAGCTCCTACTTCCAGGTTCTTGTCCCACGTTCCTACCTTGGGCTCCCTAAGTAATGAAATGACTTGGGAAATGTAAAACAAATATGCTCTTTCTTCCCCAAGTTAGTATTGGTCAGAGTGTTTTGTCACAACAATTAAAAGAAACTAAAACATATGCCTAGTAATTTAAAATACCAAATTAATACAACTGACCCTCTTAGAGGTTTAATAACTATAGTTAAAAGCTCTAATCTGATTTGGTCTAAGGTCAACTTAAGTCCTAGGGGACTATGGGGACACCTCTCAAAATGTCCTGTAACTATGAGTCACTAGTCTTCCTGTGCATAAAGTTCTTGGAGATCCACTAAACGGACTCCATCCAGTCAGTGTCCAGTCTATAAAATGAGGCTCAGAAGAGAGGTAAGCAAAGCCCATGTCAGCAGGTCCTCTGGCTTCTTTTTGAGTAGATAGAACTGGGAAGAAATAAGCCAAAGGGGCCAGGTGCTCCCTGACAAAAGCCCAAGTGAACAGTGAGGACCAAAGCCTCAACCAACCTTAAGAGGAGAATTAAATTCATTTACCTGAGCTAACTGTATGGTTTTAAACAACCCAACAGAAAAATATAAGAAAAAAATAATTAGAAAATAACTTATAACCTTATTACCTCAGAGATAGGTGAGATCTGCTGTGCCCTGCTAGAAAAATACCACTTCTGTAACTAACCTGTCAAAAATATTTGGGACTCATGGCTAAAACCTCCCACAGAACCTGCTGTCAGGGTCATGCTGGTTGTCATTGTGGGGCCCTGTGTACTAAAACGTATTTTTCCAATCTCTTACAACAGAGAGTACAGGCCCTCACCTCTGCCAGTTGGGGACCCTGGACAGGTATATTCCCATGGCTAATGCCCTTACTAGGCTCCCTATTTGTACTGGTAATTCTATGCACTGTGGCACCATGCGTCTTATGGCATTTCCAAGACCAAATCCAGCAGCTCACTCATACAAGATTTAACCAATTTCTTTCAGTTGTAGAGGGAGAAACTACACACAGACAACTATCCACTACCAGTTTGGATGGCACACTTGTCACCAAGAATGCTGAGATGGAGACTAGATCTTGATTTACCAGCCTGAGCACCCCCTTCTCCCCCAACTATGCCCCCTATCATCAGGAAGCAGTTAAGGAAAGAATATGACACCCTTTCTGTATTATAACCAAAAGGCTGGACTATTAGGCCTGGTTCTCCCAAGATCTGGAATTTATGTCCAGCAATTGCAGAGCACAAGAGGATTTTCCACTCCCTTAAGAAACTATCAATCATTGACCTCACTTCCACTTTATCTGTTTTCCTGACAAATACTCTTTTTTATTATTATTTTACATTTTGTTTTGATGTACTATGTATTTCATATATCATTTTCCAATTCAGTTCAGGCATATTTCCCTTTCCCTCCCCCCCCACCCCACCCCATCCCAGATCATGCATTCTGCCATAACTGTCCTGCATCTTTCTCTCAGTCTGTTTTTTATCTTAGGAATTCACATTTTCCTCCGTTAATTTCATATTATTCTAAAATCGGGTCCTGGCCTGCTCTTCTCCATCTTTATAACCCAGTCCCAGCTATCTCAGAATAAACTGGCCCTGAGTGAAAAAGATGGGCTATAGATCCAAACAGAGTTCTCAAATGAAGAAATAAAAATGGCTATGAAACACCTTAGAAACTCTTCAAAATCATTAGTAATTAGATAAATTAGATAAATGCCGATAAACCATTTTAGTATTCCATCTTATCCCAGTCAGTTTGGCTAAGTTCCAGAGAATGAATGGCTCTGCCAGAGCTTGGCATCTGCGGTACTAATGGCTTTCAGCCAGAATCCTGTCTCTGGTCGTCAAGATGCGTAGACAGTGGCCTTGCAGTTGAACTTGTGGCCCTGGGGTCCCCTCCCTCATCGCCTGTTAACAGCAGGCAATGATCCTTGGGAGTTCTTCCCTCCTGTCCTGGGAAGATCATTCCTGTGCCTCCTCCTCTAGTGGGGCCCTTGGGGCCAGCCCCTGTCCTCCTCTTGGGGGCTCTGCTGACACCAGCTGCAGCCAGCTGTCAAGGCTTGGCCTCCCTGGGTCAGCACAACCACCCATTAAAACAGGATCAAAATAACCTTCCTTTCCCAGCACTGAGGGCTTTTCTGCCTTCTAGGGGAGAAACAAACCAAAACCAAAGAGGGAGGTGGCTAAAACAAATGAAACCAGCAACGTGCATGGCACCTGGGATGTACGTGTCCAAAGACTCCAAACTTTGGAGAAGATGTGGAAAATGGGGAAGGCTCATTCACTGCTGGTGGAAATGCAAATTCATGTACCCGCAATGGAAAGCAGTGGGGAGAACTCTCAAAAATCTGAAAATGAACCTACCATATGATCGAGTAATAGTACTCATTGACATATACCCAAAAGATTCATCCTACTACAGAGATACCTGTACATTCATATTTGTTGCTGCTCTCTTCACAATAGCTAAGGAATGGAAACAACCTAAATGTCCTCAACTGATGAAGGAACAATGAAAATGTGGTGCCTTTGCACAGTGGAGTTCTATTCAGCAATTAGAAAAAGATGAAATTTGGGCTGGAGAGATGGCCTACCGGTTAAGAGTGCCAACTGCTCTTACAGAGGACCCAGCACCCACATGGCGGCTGAGAACCGTCTGAAACTCCAATTTTAGGAGCACTCCAGTTCCAGGGGAATCCGACACCCTCTTCTGACCTCCACGGCATTGCACGACACGGGTGCACAAACCTGCATGCAGACAGTACATTCATACACATATAGAAATAAATTTTTAAAAAATTAAGAAAAAAAGAAAAAAGATGAAATTTGCAGGGAAATGGATGGAACTGGAGAATGTTATACTTAGTGAAGTAACTGAAACTCAAAAAAGCAAGTGACATCTGTCCTACCTCATTTGTGGATTGTAACACCAATCCCTTATGTGAGTATATATCCTGATGTAATACCAGGAGCCAGGAAAGTGGAAAGGATACACAGAGGTAAAGGAAAAGAAGGAACCCAGAAGAAGGGGATAGTAGGGAATAGATGATACCAAGGGGGAAATGGGGAAATTGGGAGAATTTGGCTGGGAGGAGTGGAGAGAGGGATACACAGGGGGTCAAGGTGTTTGTAGGGAAGGGAAGTCAGGAGAGGGGGATGGTAGAAATAGGTGTTATTGGGGTAAGGGTGGGGAAAATGAAGGCGCTGGGACTGGGGAGGTAGGAAGGAGATCATATGGAAGCAAAAAGAGTAGAAACCAGTGTATCTTAGGGGGCTAGGGTACCCAGAAGGAATTCTGATGCCCTTGTAACATCCACTATCTTAACACCACCATCAGGATATATCTATATCTATATCTATATCTATATCTATATCTATATCTATATCTATATCTATATCTATATCTATATCTATATCTATATCTATATCTATATCTATATCTATATCTATATCTATATCTATATCTATATCTATATCTATGTGTGTGTGTGTGTGTGTGTATCTGGTGGCTGTTTGGCAAGGAACAGTGCCAGACAGAAGAGAACTCTTTTTCAGTGGTAGGTGAGACTGGTCCAGGAGTCTCCCAAAATAACACAAGCTTTGCCAAACCTTTTCATTATCTCTCAGAACTAATAGATAATACAATATTACTGAAAACAAGACATACTTTGGATACAGGACATGGAGTAGGCATTGACCTGCAAGCCTTTTACCTCAAGTTTAGCCCTCATAATGCTAGATCATATTATGCAAATTGCTAAGGGAGAAATCAAGCAATGGTCCAACCCAGGTCTAAAATCTATTAACCATCACAACAGCACAGCAAGCTACCCCTTTGGGTGAAGTAGTGGTGCTGTTATCTGGGGGGTAATCAACAACTACTTAATTGGCCTTAAAAGCCCTCTCAATGGGTATCATGTAATCATAGTCAAGTACACATGGCTGGAGAGGATAGAGATCCTAGAGCAAACCCTAGCTCTGTCATATCTCTAGACAAATGATACTTCTTACCACAAGCTAATCATGGATCCTTATATTTACAGCCAAGCATACTGTGCGCCACTCATCAAGTAAGCTTCTTATTGTAACTTGGAGGATACTGCAGAGTTCCACAAATGGTCAGACACAGAGAATTTACATCTGAGAGATGCTTAGTCCTGGGTGACATATCTACAGTTGAACCCCTGCACCTAAGGCTGATGGAACATAGAGGAACAAGGGGGGTAGAGAGAAAATTAATGCATCCCTCAACCCTCAGCACCATGCTGGTCAAGGTGTTTTTGTTGTTGTTGTCTTTTTGAGATAGGGTCTCCCTTTGGTCCCAGCTGGCCTGGAACTCACTATGCAGACCAGGCTGGACTTGAGATTACAGAGATCCTCCCGAATGCTGGGATTAAAGGCATGTACCACCATGCCCAGCATGTTTTCTTCCATTTTAAGTGCTGGGGATATAACCCAGAGTCTCCTGAATGCTATCCATCTTCTCTACCACTGAACCGCACTCCAGTCCTGGCAATAGAAATATAAGTAGGTAAATTCGCATGGTTGTATATTAAAAGGGCAGGTGTTCGTGACTTCATTGGACATGGAGAATGAGAGATGAGCATCTTTCTTGGGTTTCTGGCTGGACTACTGAATGGAATGTGACACTTCTTCCTCACTTCTATAGACTAGAAGGAGTGATCAGGGATTGAAGATAAATTTAGTTGACTTCATGTTCAGATTAAGATATCTTTGAGACAAAAGTACATATGCTCATTGTGAAGATCCAAGGGGATGTTGCCACCAGAGAGAAATCCAAGAATAATTACTACACAGCAGGTAACTACAGGTGAATGGGACAAGACATGTTAAAGGAAGAGGTACGGAATGAGTACAGACACAATAATTGAATAATAGAGATTTCTACAATGACCTAATTAGAGAAATTCATTTGATACATATTTATTGAGCATAGGTTATATGTTAGGTACTGAGCTTATGAAAGGAAATAAAATACTGCGTATGCTCCTAAGGAACTTAATGTCTAGTACAGAATTATATGAACAACAATATGAGAATATACTGAATGTTCAAAGGACTACGTGATAAGGATCTGCAGGATATAATTCTTTTTGCAGAGTTTTCCAATTATGAGTACCAGAACAGAGTAAAAGCTACAAGAAATAAGTTCTAGTGTTGTGCCACATTGTAGGTTGACCAGCGTTCACAATAACCTGTTACATATTTTATGAAAATGTAGATGAGAGGAATTTGAAAGCTCTAATCCTAAAGAACTGATGAGGAGAGGGGAATGTTGATTACCTTGATTTGATCGGTGCATGCTGTGTGCATGTGTTGAAATATTACACTGCATTCCATTAATATGTACAATTAATTCATGCTAATCAAAAATAAAGTGTATTAAAAAACAAACTAGAAAGTCTCAGTCAAAAGTATATTATATCTAGTTATTTGAACTGGTGTGTTTGGAGGTGATTTTAAAGAAATGGACTCATTGAATGCTATTAAAATACTTTCAGTAAAATGTCCAAAAGTGGGTTTTGCATTCTTACCACTATAACTGTCATTGGTAAACCCAAAAGAACAATAAAACACATTAATCTATGAAATGGATACAAGAATCTAAAGGAGCTAGTTGTTATACAGGAAACATTTCAAATCAGCACATTTGAAAACACCAATGGAGTAAATATCGCATGGTACCATTCTCCTGGCTATATGGCCACACATTATTGCACTAAATCATTAAAGAAAATAATATAACATCTTATAATCCTGATTTTTTTCCAGAGGAACAGTTGCAGCTAAGAGAGGTACAGAGAAACTTAGTCAAAGCACAGTCAGTTAGTAGCCCCAGCTGGGGGAAACCTATTTCTACCACCCTGGAACCACAATGAAGAAACTTGCTGTTTCAAGAAACTCTGGTAGTGCAGTCCTATAATCCCAGCAATCCAGGATGCTGAGGCAGTAGGATTGGACATTCAAGGCCTGCCTGGGCAACTGAGTGAAATAAAGGAGGGCGGGGAAACAGGTAGGAGGGAGGAAGAAAAGAAGGAAGGACAATGCTGCACCTGTAGCTCAGTGGTAGAACAACATATGCTTGGCCTGGAGTTTGAGCCCTATTACTGCAAAGCACAAAGCAAAAGAAACCACAGAATGACTCTTTTTAAAGGAAGAATAACTCATTTTGTCATTGATCACCCCCTAAGCTCCCCATTTTGTAAAGTTTGGGTTTTCAAGCAGCAGATTTCCTTTACAAAACAGCACCTGTATTTTAGAAGCTTTTCAAGAGGAAATTGTCCCTGGCAATTTCTCTTACTGCTGAAGCTAGATGATTAAATAACACAACATAACTCCTGTTCATGGACAATGGAGGTGCCAGCAGTGCATAGATTACACACTCAGTAAATGTACTTTAAATTTCCCCTCATTTTCTAAAATAATTATATACTATCTGTGTTATGATTTGTGGAATATTGACCTTTAAAAATGTATATATGGCCACCTCTTGGGTTACGTCTACTCTTTGAATGGGCACTATTTTAGTGCATTCATGAATCTGTAACACTACTAGCTCCTCTAACCTTTAAAAATGACCATTAGTAACAAGTTTATTTTTGTTGTTTTTTTTTTTTTTTTTGTCTTTTCGAGACAGGGTCTCCCTGTAGCCCCAGCTGTCCTGGAACTCACTCTGTAGACCAGGCTGGCCTTGAACTCACAAAGAATCACTATTACACCACCACCTTTCCCGTTCTCATCCCCAAAGTATGATTTAACATTAAGCACAAACCTAAGACAGACAACCTCAAAAGCTCACACGTCCTAAAATGTCCAACACACTTTAAATCAGTCTGTTAAAGTTCTCTTAACTGTGGGCGTGCTCCAAAATCCAAAACAAATACTTCTTTTCAAAGGGAAAATCAGCACACTCAAACAAACTAAGTCCAGCAAAGAAACTCAAGAGCTGGATTGCTGGGCCTCACTCACGAATCTTCCTGGCATCCAAAGGGTTTTGCAACGCTCCCCTCTCTGACTCTGCTGTCGGTGGCAACACAGACTCATCTCGCAGATCAGGCCTGACCATTCCACACGCTGCCAAGCTCTTGCGTGGTCATTTCCAAGGTCCCGGCGATCTCAAAAAGCTGGGGTGCGCAACTGAAACTGAAGTAGCCCTTCATCAATGGTCTCTTTTGACCTCTCCTGGTGCAAAGCCTTACAGCTTCTCTCCATGCTCAATCCTGAGGTCTTCACTGACAACTGAGTGACTTCCACCAATGTGCTTTTCCTGGCCTCTACACATGCCAAGTCATCGCTGCTTCTCCGAGACCTTATTTTCAACACCAGAACCATACACGAGACTCTTACACACTTACCAATCTGCTTCTGGCTTAGATGAGGCTCAGGCCCCGCTTTGGACACAGCTTCTGTGTGTGCTGACACCCTAAGAAATCGGTAACCAGAAGATCATCACCAAGTGATCTGGTCGACTTAGTTCTAAAGCCTGATTGTTTCAGCTAACCCCAGTACCAAAAGCAAGAATGTCCCAGTACAACAAAAGTTGTCCCATTAGGTTCTGGTCTCGTGTTAACATACAGCTGATTCTTCAGCCCCAGTTGACAGAACCACGAGTAATTTACAGTCCTGATGATCTCTCGTCCCCTTTGAAACTAGAACTTCACAAGCCAGGCCTCCATCTATGTACACGCTCCTTTCAGCAAAACTGCGCCAAGCTCCACAGCCATCTGTATCTTTAGGCATTTAATGATCTTCCCACCCCAAAATCCAAACTCCTCCAAATCCTCCAAAACAAACACAATGGTCAGGTCTGTCACAAAGATACCCACTCTCAGTACCAAGCTTGTTCAGGTTTGTCTTCCACTGCTGGGAACAAACACTCTGACCGGACACCAACTTAGGGAGAAAGGGGTTATTCACTTACATCTCCTGGGTCAACAGTTCTCTGTACCAAGGGCAAGAGCTCAGGGCAGGAACTGGAGCCAGGATGCTGAACCAAAAAACAGGCCAGGGAGGAATGCTGTTCCACTCAGGCTTGCTGCCCCTGCTCATGCCCCATGCCTGACCTCTTATACAGTAGTACAAACCTGCCACAGGGTGGCACTAACTCATTGGGCGGGCCTGCTCCCACACTGCGCGACTCATCAAGACATACTCCACAGATGGGCACAAGGCCAGTCAGATGGAGCCAATTCCCCAACTGAGGCTCCCAACCATTGTGTGTCAATTTACACTAAAGCGTATCCAGCACAACTACACTAAAAACTAGTGAACTAACTTGCTTGGTGAAGGAAATCTCACAGGAGGATAGCATTCAGGCTGTGTCATAGTTACTGTTCATTGCTCTTATCTGGGTCTAAAGTGAGAGAGAGCAACAAACAAAGCAAAAAGAAATGAAAAGCATGTCATATGATAGGAAAGGGGTTTAACAAGCTGAGCATTGAGAAAGCAGGTGTAATCATTAGCAATTAGTCTTGTTAAGGAGAAATTTCCTGTTGTGCCCTGGGACAATAAGAAAAGTTCCTTACGGGCAAGGCCCTACTGATAGAAAACTCCCTCTTTTGAAAATCCAAATTCATTTCAAAGGAAAGCCCAAGCTGAGAGTGCCGTTGAAGGAGTTCTCTGGTTAAAAACTCCCTAGGAAAGTGTTTCTGTGGTGTCAGCCTGGCATGCACACAGGGGCCTCTGCAGCTGTGGGGGGCCTAGGCTACATCTCGAGGCTGGTGATAGAACTTGGCATGCACTGGCATCCAAATGATCTCAAACAAAACTTATATGTCATTTTCCACATGCTTTCTTATGTAAATAATAACTTGTAAATATGCAGTGACTTCCTGCTGGGTGAACAGGCACCGTGGCTACAGTTTGACCACAGTTTTAGCCATATGCTTTGTTCTGGTTTGATGGTTCCAATGCTGTGATCAAACACTCTCACTGACAATCACTTGGAGGAGGAAAGGGTTTATTCGCTAACATCTCCTGGTCACAGTTTATCACGTAGGGAGCCCTAAGTAGGAACTCTGGACAGGAACCTGGAGGTGCAGCTGAAGCACAGGCCATGGAGGATGCTGTCTACTGCTTGCTCCCCTGGCATGCCCAGCATCCGTCTTATACAGTACAGCAGACAACCTGCCCAGGGTGTACTACGCAATTGGGCTGGGCCCTCCCACATCTTGACCACAAAAATACTCAGACAGATGTGGCCAATCATGGCCTCCAAGGAGCATTCCCAATTGTGAGTCCCTCAACCCAGTGTGTGCAAGTTGACACTAAAAGCTATCCAGCACATTGACCCCTGTCAACTGTTACAACAAACACAATCACTATTAAACAAACACCTTTCGCACCTTTCCAGTTCTTATCCCCAAAGTAAGTGTTAACATTAATACAACAAACTAGAGACAGTACACCTTAAAAGCCCCACAGTCCGTAAATGTCAATGCTTAAAAGTTCAGTCTATTAAACGTCTCTGTAACTGTGAGCTAGCTTAAAATCCACAACAAGTACTGCTTGTTTTAAAGGGAAGAATCAGGCACTCTCAACAAAACTAAGCCAGCAAATAGCTTAAGGCTGGACATCTGGGATTCACTCACTGATCTTCTGGGCTCCAAAGGGTTTCCGGCAGCTCCCCTTCTCCGACTCTGCCATCTGTGGCACAACACATCTCGCAGCCCAGGCCAAGCTCCATTCCACACCTGCTGCTGACTCTTTGTGGTCCATCCCATGGTCCTGGCATCTCCAAAAGGGGGTCAAGCACGGAAAACGAGGCGCATCCCTTCACAAGGCGCTTCTGACCTCTCCTGGTGCAAAAGCTCAGCTTCTCTCCTCTATGACCCCTCATCCTGGGGTTTCACTGCAATCGAGGGGCACTCTCCCAATGGTCGTTTCCTGACCGCTCACAGGCCAAACTAGCCGCTCTTGTGACCACCCTCAAATTTCAAAACAGAACCACATAGGAGACTCTTACACATTACCGAGTCCTGCTTCTGGCTTGAGTGGAGGCTCCAGGCCCCTCTGGCCATCAGCTTTCTGTGTGCTTACCTGAAAAATTCTTCCAGAAGATTTCACCACAGTGATGCTGGTCTTTGTTCTTACAAGCTGATTCTTCACAGCCACCAGTAACCACATCAATGTTTGTCCCATACAACAAAAAATTCTTCAGGTTCTGGTCTCTTGTTACTTACAGCTGATGTCTTCACCCCAGCTGAACAGACACCACAGATTACACAGCTCTGATGATCTCTGTTCCCCTTTGAAACTAGCAAACTTCAAAAGCCAGGCCTCCATCTTCTACACAACTCCTTCAGCAAAACTACTCTAAGCTCCACAGCAAACATCTTTAGGCATTCAATGATTTTCTGGCACAAAGTTCAATCCTATCCACAGTCCTTCCCCTAAACACCAAGGTCAGGTCTGTCACAGCAATAGCCCCACTCTTGGTACAATTTCTGTTCTAGTTTGTCTTCCATGCGGTGACAAAACACTCTGACGACACCAACACTTGGGGAGGAAAGGATTTATTCAGCTCACATCTCCTGGTCAAGTTCTCACTTAGGGAGCCCAAGGTAGGAACCAGGCAGAACCTGGAGGTAGGAGCTGAAGCACAGGCATAGAGAATGCTGTTAACTGGCTTGCTCCTGGCTCAGCCCAGCCGCCTTCTTATAAGTAACCAAGCAACCTGCCCAGGTGGCACACACCAAGTGGGCTGGGCCCTCCCACACGGTTCGAACATCAAGACATACTCCACAGATGTGGCCACAGGCCATCCAATAGAGACAATTCCACAATTGAGGCTCCCTCAACCCAGTGTGTCAAGTTAACACAAAGCTAGTCCAGCACAGTCCTCTCCAAAACTTTCATGTGTAGAAATTTTTGTTTCATTTGTTAGTTTTAAGTGAATAAACTTGGTGAGTATGAGAGATGACTCAGTGGAAAGAAGCAGGCTGCTCTTGCAGAGACCTTGGGTTCTATTCCCAGTACACCACTTGGCTGCGTAAGAACCATAAACCCAGTCCAGGAATACCAATGCCTCTTCCCTCGGACCTAGCATACTGCAGCACTGGATGACCATTTACATAGAGGTAAACACGACACATCATAAAGATAATAAATAAAAGTATTTAGAAAAGAGAAGTGGTGTTCACAAGGGGGCCTTTAGGAGGACTAAAACGGCCATCAGAGTGCACACCTGTGAATAATGGCAGGTGCCAAGGGACCAGGAGGCCTCAGAAGGGCTTCCAGGAGAAGTAAGTGAGCTGGGCGAATTAAACAAGGAACATGGTTTAATGGGGATAAGAGCAGAGGAAAAGCAATCAGAGAGAGAGAGAGAGAGAGCAGAGAGAGAGAGAGGGTTGGCCATAGGAAGTGGAAGTTAACGGGAAGAGCTCTGTGTCAAAGTATTGGGTTCAAATCCTAATTCATTCATTTATCATTTATTAGCTATCTGACTGCCTGTGTGTTACTTAACCTACTTAAACTTAATCTAGTGCCTAGACTTTTCATTGGGAGCAAGGAAATCAACCTGTGTAAAACCTACTCACGGTGGCTGGAGAGATGGCTCAAGGTTTAAGAACACTAGTTATTCTTGTACAAGACTAGGGTTCAAATCCAGCACCGACGTGGCAGCTAACAACCATCCGTAACTCCAGTTCCAGAGGAACTGAACACCCCTTTCTGTCCTCGCTCCACAGCATGCACCACACGGGTGCACTTTGCATACATGCACACAATACATGCATAAATAAACTAAAAATAACACGCCCCCCCCCGAAAAAAACCCTGATGCCAGAAGGAATGATTTAGGACCAGACCAAAGTTTGGGCATCATCCTAAAGCCCAAGGAAATTAAAGCCTAAAGGATTTTAAGCAAGAAGTTGATGTGGTCAGATAGATTTCTGCCTTAGCAAGTTCCACTGGGAGCCCAGTGACACAAGGGGTCAAGCCTTCTTCTCTTCAAACAAATCTCATTAACTTTGCCCAAAGAAAAACATTCCAAATATTACTTCCCTTAGATGACTTTGTGGTGGGTGTGTGTGTGTGTGTGTGTGTTGTGTGAATCCTAATGTGAAAACAGGGTGGCCAAGTCATACAACAGACTGTGCCCCAGCAGTTCACAAGTCTGTTGAGATTGTACTACTACATCTGACATTCTGTTATTATTGTTCTACAGCTGAGCTCCTAATTCCTATTTTGCTAAGGAAAAGAAAAATACGTAGTCATATGATCAAGATTCATTTTCAAGGGCTGGAGAGATGATCAGCATTAAGAGTTCCCACACAGCGAACACCATTTCTTTACTCCCTAGTTCCAGGAGATGTAACCCTTTCTTGGCCTCATTCAGCATTGCAATCCATGTGGTAGACCCTTATGTACCTGCAGGAAATATAACATAAAAGATAAAAAATAAATAAAATAATTTTAAAATGATTTAATTTTTTTAAAAGTTCATTTTGTAGAGGGGGTTAGGAAGGAGTCTGAAGAGCATGTGGAAGAAAATGCCACAAATAATTGTATGAACTTTTTTTTTATTTTTTTTTATTAATTTTAATTTATTTCTGTATGTGTATGATGTTTGTATGCATGTCAGGTTTGTGTATGTCGTGCAATGCCGCGGAGTCAGAAGAGGGTCCGGATTCCCCTGGAACTGGAGTTCTCCTGGAATTGGAGTTTCAGACAGCTCTCGGGCCGCCATGTGGGTGCGGGGATCAACCCGGTCTCTGTGAGAAGCAGTCGCACTCCTTAACCGCTAGGCCATCTCCAGCCCTGTATGAAACTCTTAACATCAATAGAATATATTTTTAAGAATTCATTTCCCACTCTGGTCAAGCTACTGCAGAGGATCTTCACAGGTAGATGCTAATTNCTCTGACTCTCCTTTCCAGGTGAAGACTGATCTGTCTTTCATTCTGCTTTTTCTGTACAGTCACATCAGGAAAGTCTTCAGGTTGCTGCAGACGTTGACATCATTCCGAAAGTCTTGACATCATCCTGAAAGTCTTGACATCATTCTGAAAGTTTTGGTGGTACATTCCTATCATTTTAGCCCTCAGGAGGCTGAGGCAGGGGCATAACCACAGGATCAAGGCCAGCAAAATTTTGTTTTGGAAACAAAGAAAAGAACCTGATGTGTTGACCAGAGTGGGAGAAGGCAGGGGTTCTCCAGACAAACCACCTCAGGCTGCCATCCAGCCTTTACCATGTCATACATTAACTGTTTTGAAAAACAGACTATACTAGTCCAATTATGATTATAAAGAATAAAGAATGCCAACTGAACTCTGTGTTCATCCCTGTAAAACGTCTGCATTGGTGGAGAGTAAGTAACACATCTGAATTCTTACCAGAAAGTAAGAGGATTTTTTTTTCCTAAACAAAATAAAATAAAATCACTATGAAACAAGATTTGATGAAATTTCTCTCTGGTAGTAATTGTAAGTGAATTCACTAGAATTCTGAAACACAAAAGGCATTAGAATACCATCTCTATTTTCTAGAGGATAACCAGTCAGGTCTACAAAGTCTCCACCTGCCTTTACCATCTTCCCTAAATCACCAAGACTGCAAAATCAGCCTTCAATGTCTCACCCCTTCACACAGTTACAGTCTACTCTTCAGGCAGGAATTGGAAATGGTGCTAGTATTACCTCAATGTTCTGGAGACGTAGCATTCTCTATGAGATACCTTGTGGACTGTCTCTGTCTCTTATCCCCAAATGGATGCCCCATTGGGATCAAAGCCAGATGGGAAGTGGCTATAGTTTCTAAAGGGAGAAGGAAGTATAATGGGTTTCCTAGCTGTCCTGCACATTCTGGGGCTAGTTGCTGGGACAGGGATTGATGTGGAAGCTCTCCAGGGTCACGTGCTCCTGAGGGAGTTCTGTAGTGGGATAAAACCATTCTGAAGAATCCTGATCCATGGAGGAATAACTCACAGCGGATGCCACAAGCTTATGTCCTCTAGTGGTTAGGATATGTTATAAGCCACAATAAGAACTTGTCACCCTTTATAGAGAAACCACAGTTTGCGGATTAGCATACCATCTAAGCATCTGTGTCTATGCTCACAGCTTAGTTTGACATAATAATTAGTACTGCTTAAATGCCTGTGCATCCAATTGCTTGTGCTTTGTTAGTATGACTAAAAAGGTATCACTGGATAAGCTGTCAACTCATGAAGGGAAACAACCTGAACAGACTAGAGTCCAAAATGACAACTCCAAAGAAAGTAGACTGTTTTCTTCTCACCCATTTGTGCCCCTTTCCCAAAGCCTAGGGAACAAATTGTGGAAGAGGAGGTGTGGTAGAATGTAAGGGCTGCGGAGAGATAAGGGTGAATCATGAGACTACAGCAATATAGACTGGACTCCTAATTGATCAACATGCCTGTGCATACAAGCATCACCAACTGGACTATGGGAACCTTGGGTTGTTCACAATTTGGACAAAGATACTTGCAAAATGCACCAATTACCTAATTGTATGGTAAACTGAATAAACATCAATGTTATCTGAAAACAACTGTGTTATTATATTGTAGAATCCCTTAACAATAAACAAATAAAAGAGATAAAAATATGAGAACCAAGAACATTCCACCATTAAAGACATGAAGTATTCCCATAAAAAAAGATTTAAATTTGTATTTTGTGTTTAGTGAATCATTCATTTGCCAAAGTTTCAGAGTTCAGTTTCAGAAGTTTCCATTAGTTTGCTTCATTTCGTATAATGAATGGGGTCTAGTTATGTGTCTCAGATTGGTGTCCAACTTTTGAGTTCAAAGTATTCTCAAACATCAGCCTCCCAGCTAGCTCAGGCTCTAGAGGTGGACACTGCCATGCATGATTTATATTGTTCTTCTTTAAGGAAAACCCCTCCAAAATCTGTTTCCCATAGGTTCTAAATTGCATCGCCCATTCTATCAGTGAAAACGTCCTTCTGTTCACTTGGTAAACTCATTAAAAACTCAGTTTATGTCTGAGAATTACATACTCAAAGCACTAATAAAGTTAACAAGATTTAAAAATAAAAAAGAAGAAACTGAAAGGCATTTCCAACACTAGGCCAGGAAAATAAAATCATGTAATATAACTAATCAGGACTTCTTGAGAACAGAGCCTAACTTGCATTTAACAGTTTCCATAATTTAGTATTTTAGCATGTGCTAGGGAGATTCCTCATTTGTTCAAATAACCTTCACCAGTTGTGCTGGATAGCTTTAGGGTCAACTTGACACATCTGGGTTGAGGGAGCCTCAATCGGGAAATTTCCTCCACTGCCCTGTGGCCACACCTGTGGAGTATTGTCTTGATTGTTGAGCAATGTGGGAGGGCCCAGCCCATTGTTGGGCAGCGCGACCCCTGGACAGGTTGTTGTATATTGTATAAGAAAGCAGACTGAGCATGGGCAAGGGGAGCAAGCCAGTAAGAAGCGTTCCTCCATGGCCTGTGTTTCAGCTCCTGCCTCCAGGCTCCTGTCCTGAGTTCCTATGTTGGGCTCCCTCAGTGATAAACTGTGACCTGGGAGATGTGAGCCAAATAAACCCTTTCCTCCTCAAGTTGGAATTGGTCAGAGTGTTTTGTCACAGCAATTGAAGAGAAACGAGAACACCAGTTTTCCTCTGTTCAATATATGAGAATCTTTTGAACTAGTGAGGAGAGGCAGTTTACTATGACACTAACATACTTTGAGTTTTAGGACCAGTCATTGGCCTCATACTCAAACAGCCATGTATTATCATATAATTTGCAGAAGTATTTTTGCACTTGGTTTTATTTTTCTCAAAGAGAGGCATCTTTCCTATGAATTCCTCACACTGCTTTGGCATATCAGTGAAACTGGAATGGAGACAGGTAAAGAGGAGAAAGGCCAGAGGTGCCTAGCTTTTGCTTTTCTCAACTTCTATTGTGAAGTAAGTGACACTATTTCCAGAAAGGAACTTGAGTAGTTTGCAACATGAATTCCAGCTTAGATATGAGCTTGAAAGAGAGACGAGCATTCTCTGTAGCTTGATGTTATTACCATGAAACAGGAGGAGGGATGAGAGAGGCTCAGTCATTGGGATATATTCTGACACAAATTGTTCCAGGAGTTTTCCATTTCTCTACGAGTTCTCACTTCCCACCATACATACCTACACACAGACACACACACACACACACACACACACACACACACACACAGCCATTCATTTTACTGTTAATTTTAAAATCAACAATATAAGATATGTCATGAAGAAAATTCAGCCCTTAATATACTATAGAGAAAGCATATAATATATTATAGAGAAAGCATAAAATATACTATAGAGAAAGCATATAATATACTCTAGAGAAAACATATAATATACTCTAGAGAAAGCATATAATATACTCTAGAGAAAGCATATAATATACTCTAGAGAAAGCATATAATAAATACTTACTGAAAGAAATGAGGGCTTGGCTCAGCGAAGTGATGATCGATTATATCTCTGTATCACTATATGTTTTTCTATACTTAGACACACGTAACACATAGACACAATGATCCTTCTAAGCTGTCTATGTGTGCCAGTTGGCTCAAAGAAAGGGATTTGTACATTCCTGCTATGAAGTTCAGTCCCAACACTAGAACACTTCTGGCAAGGTGGTCTTTTTCTCTAAGATATGGCCAATATTATTCCACTTCTTTTTAAATTTATTTTTTAAGTTATTTTTTAATTGTTATTAGACTTTTTCCATGATTCCACTTCTTGACCCAAGTCTATGTCTGTTATGTTTGTTCTTCAGTATTGTAAAATGTAAAATAAAGTCACAAAACCAAAATCATTGACCAAGCTTTAAAAGAAATACTCTAAGTTTGAAACATTACTAGTACATCCAGTTTCGTAGTCTTGCCTGTAAGATCTTAGCTTTAAATAGGTGGTAAAAACCTGTTTTCACAGGACAGTGGAGAGACAGAAAAAAAAAATTCAGTCAAATATAGAGAAGATGTGATCCTAGCACTACTTGATTTACAATATTTGTTTTAACTTTACAATGGCAAAAGAAAAGATACACATTCAATAGAAACTTCCTTTCAAATGTAGAATCCCCTCCCAGTCAACCCCATGAGCATAAAGGAAAACAACTGATACTCTATAGCACAGCTTATTAAACTATGAGGTTATATAACTGAATGGGAGAGTCACCAAAATTGTCAAACATAAAAGCTTTCTGAATATACAACGACCAAAAATTAATTCAAATTCAAATGTGTGATGAATTCAAAGGATTTCTGGCAACATTGACCCTTGTTACATCACAGGACTTCATAGAAAACTTGGTTCGGAACACACAACATACCCTCTTTGCTGTGTATGGGATGTCACACTATGAAATTCTATAGAAGGTGTGGGGTCGCCACCGGGATTTGTGGCGGGGGCCCACTTAAATCTAGGACTACCCATGTGGAAAGCCCGTGCAGGAAAGCATAACACGTGTAGGCAGGTTGAGGTTTGAATGCAGAGAGAGAGTTTATTCCAACATGTCCACTTAAATATCCATCATGACTCAATTCGTCACTACTCCCCACCCCATGGGTGTGACCAGGGAGGTACCATTGGCTTAGAACCCACTCCATGGGTGTGGCCAGGGAGGTACCATCGGCTTAGAATCTAGCCCATCTAACTAAGCTTTCCCACAGAAGGCTGTTTAAAACACCTCCACTCAGATTTAAGACTATCGTATATTTTGAACTGCAGTCTTCTTACTATGCATACAAAGTTTGCTGATCTACTAGAAACATCTTGCTGCTCTGAAACATAACTGTTTGTTTATGCAAAACAAAAAGTCTGTAATGTCGTTCAACTGTCATTCCTCAGCATGTATCAAATTAGTCTGTTTTTAAGTTGCACTGTATTATAATATGTGATTTTAAACATTACTGTTTGCGCTGCTGACTTGAGTTTCATTTTTTAAAGTCTTTACATGATTTTTGGTTGAGATTATGACAAAATTCGCAACAATTGCTAAAATGGCCCTAAACATACTTCTGTCATTTTTGTAGCACATATTAGTGAAACAGCAGAATTTCACCATTGACCATTAGAAAATGATTTAATTTCACTTCCAGAAGTCATCCAAAACTATCCATGACTTTTCTTACAATATTTGAACACAAGGAAGTACACAAATAATATCACAACAAATTGCTTTAACTATATTCTGAAAAGCAACAGATTCTCTCTGGCACAGAGGCCCAAATGTTAGTGTCATCTGGATACTGTGTTAGTCACTAAATATATATCACTAAGTTTCTGATATTTGAAAGTAGTCAAAAAGGGGATAACTGATGGGCAGTAGTAAACACTGTTTAGAAGAAAGCAGAGAATCATTTTTATGCTAATTTCTTACATTGACTTTAGAATGCTCTAGGTTGAACAAGTGTATGACTTACATTGTAATAAAAGTTGTGACACAGACATTATTTCTAGATAAAATTGTTCTATTGAACTTTAGCTAATACCTGTATTTATGTGAAAGATTTATTGACCATTTATGATGAGCCAAGAACTGCACTAAACATTATAAAGAAGACATCACACTATACTCAGGGACTAAGACTTCTAGAAAGATTAGGCATAGTAATAGGTCACACTAAGTCAATGCTAAGGCTGGATGGACATAGTGTGAAAAACCCTAAGATACTGTGGAAGCACAGGAATGTGTCTAGTATAGTTTTAAGCAGTCAGGAAGGAAGGGCATCCAAACTAAGGTTGGAAAAATCATTAAGAGTCAACAGGAAAATGAAAGAGTTAGAGAAGGGTGGTGTACTTGAATGTTGTAAAAAGATCCTGACAAAGAAGAAGGAAGATGGGTTTAGAAACATAAATTGAGAAGCTAAGGAGTTTGGATTCTTTCTTGAGGGCACGGGAAAGCTTTCCTCAGGGGAAAAAAAAAAGATAGATTTACTTTGCTTTTTAGAAATATCTTCAAGCTATAACATGATAGGTGACCAGTGTCAAGACTGAGTCATCAGCATCTTGCAGTTACTCCAGTAATTCAAGTGAGAAATGTAGGCAGCTTAAGCTAGAAGAGTGGCAGGAGAGGGTAAAGAGAAGTACACAAATCGAAGAGGCTGTCATATGCCTTTTGAGCTTTGGTAAAAAATGTCATAAACAACAAAAATTTATTTTCCCTAGCACTGGGTGCTGCGAAGTCCAAGAGCAAAGACAGGAGATTACATGCCTGGTGAAAATGTCACCTTCTCATTGTACCCACACACACTAGAAAGGACCAGGCTGCTCTTCAGGGCCTCTATGAGGGTTCTATCCTCATAACATCATTTTTTCTCCAAGTGCCACATCTCCTACCTTGGTGAGCAGGTTTCAACATAGGAATTCTGGGAGGGCCTAAATATTCAGACTGTAGCACAGATCTAATGATGAAATCAATAACAGGAGCAAGGACTTATTTTATGCCCTGCTCTACAGTAGCACTTTTCCCATATTATCTCACTTAATTCAGTTATAAGATGATCACTTCAGGAAAAACTGAGGTTCTGAGACATTGTGTAACCTTTTCAAGATCCCTCAACTAGCAACAAGCACCCACCCTTAATCATTATATTGTATTACTTCTTCGCATAAAAAGTATAAGGATTTATTGAAGTGCTACATAGAGGAAGAGAAAGGGAAGGAATGATTTTGACTCAAGTTTGTTGCTTCTAAACACCTGAGAATGCAGAAATGTGGGATAGAATAGAGAATCGGGTGAGTCAGATTTTCAGTGTAAATTATTGTCAGATAGTTAAATACAGTTAATTACATTAGTCCGGAATCCAATATCTCTGATGAAAACCCAGATTTGAAAGAAAACGATCAGTTAGGGGAGCAGGAGAGAGCACCCTAACAGAGTATGTCTAATGAGAAGAAAGTAAGTAGAATCCCAAGAAGCACAGAAACATAGGTGCAACCAGGGAAGACAACGATCCAAAAAACAAGAAAGAAGAGGAAGATTACTATCAAAGAGATGAGTGTCAGAGAAGTCTAAAAGAGGAGAAGTTCCAGAAGCAAGTGGTTAGGAGTTCATGGGTGCTTTTGACAGATCAAGTAAGATGTTCATCAGAGTTTCATAACAAGGAAACTGTCTGTGACCTTGATGAAAACATCTTCATTAGAGTTCACAAAGATGAGGAAAAGATTGGGTGAGGGATATAAGGCTCAGGATGTTTATTTTTAATAGTGGAGAGAGATGCAAGGGGACAAGTAAAAGAGAGACCTTGTTTTGATAGACTTGAAAGACTTGAACATATTTGGCTGCTGGTGGTAAGAAGCTAGTAGGAAAAAGAACAGTAAAAGTGCTTAGTATTAGGCAAACATATAAAAAAGAAAAAAATTGACAATCAGAGAGGAGAGGAAATTCTCTCTAGAAGAGAGAAGAGATGTAGGGGGAAAACAGTAATCTTTAACAAAACATGTTTTTCTCACAGTTCTGGAGGCTGGGATGTCAAAAATCAAGACTGGAAGATTTGGAGTCTGGTGAGGATCCTCTTTCTGGTTTGTAGATGTCTATTTTCTCATGATGTCCTCTTGTGGCCTTTCCTTGGAATGTATATGTCATGAAAGAAAGGTATCTCCATGAACTAATTTCAACAAAAGATGGTGCTATTTATCTTATCGAATATAATGTCTATATTAAAAGTAACTAGAGGGATAATAAATGTATAATATCAATGTAATGTTTTACTAAGTACATGTTGCCTCTCTCTACTTACTGTTTACACTCCTTTGAAACATGAGACAAGGCTTTTTGTAATCTACTTGCTGATAAATAAATCATTGTGTATGCTAAGAGTGTTAAATCACAAAAGTGTTCCTGGTCCTTAAGGGCATTAGTTAATTTAAAGGAATGATTACTTGTGCTCCAGGGTGTGATCTATTTCTGCATTTTAGATATGGTTTATATGTAAGACATTTGACCAGTAGTTAAAACATTTTGGGGATGGACAGGCTCTTTGCTGAAACTATATAAAACATCTCTGAAATTTTGGAAAGACTTGGTTGTTTAGAGCCTGCTCAAAGGCTTTCAAGGTCATCTCAAAGTTTATACTTTATACTGGTATATTTAAAATAACTCTTCTACCTACATATACAGGAATAAATATTCAGTACTTAGAAAATTTTAATACCTAAGGGTAAGTCAACAAACCCAGTAAAGCCATTAAGTAGATGCCACATGGTGTGTGGTTCATGCCTACCTGATTATTACCTGTCTTGTGTTTCTGGAGAAGATCCTGTCTAGCTGTACAAAAGTCAGAAGTGAGAAATTGTAGCCTAGACAAACCAGCCTTACACACCTAATAAGAAGGCAAGGATGATACCTGAAGAATACAAGCAAAGTCAGTCTTTAATTCAAAAGAAACACTTGAGAGTCATACCAGAATCACAAACAACAAAAGAAATCAACATACCAAGAGCACACTGAAAAAACAATAACATGAAAACCCCAAATAATATCTTCACTAAATGCTACTAGTCCTATAGAAGACTCCTATTATGAGGACTCCATAGATATAGCCCAAGACACAGATCTTTAAAGAAAATATCATGAACACAATCAAAGAATTAAAAGAACTTAAAAAACACATGAAACAAATCAAAGAACTAAAAGAAGATAGGGATAAACTAAAAGAAGATAATGATAAACTTCAGAATGAATTCTAAAAATAGAAATACTGAAGAAGCTGGGCATGGTGGCACACACCTTTAATCCTAGCACTCTGGAGGCAGAGGCAGGCGGATCTTTGTGAGTTCAAGGCCAGCCTGGTCTACAGAGTGAGCTCCAGGACAGCTGGGGCTACAGGGAGACCCTGTCTCGAAAAGATCAAAAAATAAAAATAAAAAAAGAAATACTGAAGAAAAGTCAGGCTGAAATGAAAAAGGAAGTGGAACACTTAATAAGCCACCTAGAAAGGACAGGAGAAAGCCTCAGGTAACAGAATGAATGAAGAAGAAAATAGAACATCAAGACCTGAAGATAACAGGAGAACTGGACCACTCAAGCAAAGATTATGAAAAATTAAAGAAAACAACAACAACACAGGAATGGAATAATCAGGAATTGTGGGACACCATGAAAAGACCAAACTATGCATCATAGGTATAAGGGAAGGAGAAGAATCTCAGGATAATGGTATTGACCAGAACTTCAACAGGATTGTAAAAGGAAATTGACCCAACTTAAAGAAAGACATACCCCTGAAAATACAAGAAGCACATAGAACACCAAATAGAACCAGAAAAGAAATTCCCCACACCATAACATAGTAAACACAGTAGATGTTCAAAACAAAGAGAGAACACTGAAAGTTACAAGAGAAAAACAAGTCACATATAAAGGAAAGCCCATCAGAATTACTGCTGACTTCTCAATGCAAGCAATGAAAGCCAGAGAGCTTGGACCAAAGTATTCCCAGTTCTAAATGACAATAGATGCTGACCAGAATAATTTACCCAGCAAAAATGTCTATTACAGTTGAAGGAGAAAGGAAAATTTTTCATGACATAAATAGGCTGAAAAAACTCATATCCAGAAAACCAGCCCTTCAGAGAATACTTGAAACAAGACAAAGTGCAGAAGGTAGGAATGGCTATACCCCTGCAGCAACAGAAAGTACTTAATGAGGATATAACTGGATTTTAACAAAAAGGACAATACAACACAACAAGACCTTTGGGTCACTTTAAAAGCAGTCCTAAGAGGGAAATTTATAGCTCTAAGTGCCTACATTAAACAAAAAAGAGAAAGAACACAAATAAATGACTTAACATTGTAACTGAAGACACTTGAAAGACAAGTGAATCCCAAACCCAACAGACAAAAAGAAATAACAAAAATCAGAGTGAGATTAATGAAATAAAAACAAAGTAAACAATACAAAAACCAATAAGTCCAAGAATTGGTTCTTTGAAAGCATAAACAAGATAGACAGATCCTTAGCCTAATTAATTAAAAGAAAGAGCATTTCTGAATCAATAAAGTTAGAGATGAAAGGGGCAACATTAAAACAGATAACAAAAAGATCCAGAACATTACATGGGAATACTTTATAAACCTATACTCTATTAAATTTGGAAACCTAAAAGTAATAGATGACTATCTGAAATCATGGGACTCACCAAAGCTTAACCAAAAAGAGATCAACAGCTTAAATAGACCCATAACATGGGAGGAAACCTATACTCTATTAAATTTGGAAACCTAAAAGTAATAGATGACTATCTGAAATCATGGGACTCACCAAAGCTTAACCAAAAAGAGATCAACAGCTTAAATAGACCCATAACATGGGAGGAAATTGAAGCAGTAATACGAAACCTCCCAACTAAAAAATACCCCAGGCCCAGAGGTATTTACAGCAGAATTCCATCAGACATTTAAAGAGGACTGTTCTAGTTTGTCTTCCATTGCTGTGACAAAACACTCTGACTGACACCAAATTGGGGAGGAAAGGGTTTATTCAGCTTACATCTCCTGGGTCACAGTTCATCACTCAGGGAGCCCAAGGCAGGAACTCAGGGCAGGAACCTGGAGGCAGGAGCTGAAGCACAGGCCATGGAAGAATGCTTGCTCACTGGCTTGCTCACTGGCTTATGCCCAGCCTGACCTCTTATACAGTACACAACAACCTACCCAGGGTGGCACCACCCATAGTGGGCTGGGCCATCCCACATTGATCAACAATCAAGACAATACTCCACAGACGTGGCCACAGGCCAGTCCAATGGAGCCAATTCTCCAATTAAGGCTCCCTCAACCCAGGTGTGTCAAGTTGAAACTAAAGCTAGCCAGCACAAGGACCTACAACTTTCTTAGATTATTCAAAAGGATAGAAATAGAGGGAAATCTCCCAAATTTATTCTATGAAGCAAGCATCACCCTAATACCCAAACCAGGCAAAGATATAACAAAAAGGGAAATTATAAACCCATATCTTTAATGAATATAGATGCAAAAATTCTCAACAAAATTCTTGCAAACCTCATACAGGCAGACATAAAAAAAGGTCATCCACCATGATCAAGTTGGATTTATTCTAGAGATGCATGGATGCTTCAACATACATAAACCAATAAATGACATAAATCATATAAATGGACTCAGAAGAAAAAAACACATGGTCATCTCAATTGATGAAGAAAAATACTTTGATAAAATTCAGCATACCTTTATGTTTAGAATCCTAGAGGGAATTAGACTGGAGGGAACATAACTCAACATAATTAAAGCTATACAACAAACTCTCAGCCAACATCAATCTAAATGGAAAAAATTAGAAGCATTCCCCTTAAAGTCAGGAACCTGGGAATGCTACCCACTATCTCTACTCCTTTTCAATATACTACTTGAAACTCTTGCTAGAGCAATGAGATAAGAAAAGGAAATTAAAGGAATACTAATTGGAAAAGAGGAGATAAAACTATCCCTTTTTGAAAATGACATGATATTATACGTAAGGGATGCCAAAAATTCCTCCAGAAAACTCCTAGAAATGATTAACAGTTTTAGTAAAGTAGCAGGTTACAAAATTAATCTACAAAAATCAATAGCCTTTCTATATCCCAATCACAATTCGAAAGGAGTACATGGAAACCTCCCATTCATTATACCCTAAAAAAACACTATCTTAGAACAAACCTGACCAAAGACATTAGAGATATCTACAATGAAAATTTTAAATCTTTGAAGAATGAGATTAAGACACCAGAAGATGTTAGGACCTCCCATGCTCATGGATTGGAAGAACTAATATGGTAAAAATGACCATTCTACCCAAAGTAATATATAGATTCAGTGTAATCCCAATCAAAATCTCCATGATTTTCTTCACAGAATGAGAAAAAAATATCCTAAAATTCATATAAAAAAACAAAAGACCCAGGATAACCAAAACAACCCTGAACAAAAGAGTAATACAGGGTGGGGGGATTACTATATCTGATTTCAAACTCTATTACAGAGCTATAGTCATAAAAACAGCATGGTACTGACACAAAAATAGACCCATGGGTCAATGGAAAACCTTTAGTACATGCAAATTCAGCCACTTGATATTTGACAAAGGGGCCAAGAACACTCAGTGGTGGAAAGCAAGCACCTTCATCAAATGGTGCTGGCAAAACTGGATCACCCCTTGTAGAAGAATGAAACTAAACCATTACCTTTCACTTTGTACAAAAGTCAAATCTAAATGGATCAAAGACCTCAATGTGAAACTTAAAACTCTGAAAATATCAGAAGAAAACAGCGACCTATAGGCAGTGACCTACAAGATATAAGTGTAAGAAAACTTTCTTTAAAAAGTATTTTTATTGATGTTTTGTGCATTACAACATCTCTCATTCCAATTAAGTCTCATTTCCTTTTCCTTGCCCCCTACCCCACTTGAGTTCATGCATTCTGCCATACATGTCTTGTATCTGGAAAAGACTTTCTAAATCAGACAATAGTTGCAAAGGAAATAAGGTCAACAATCAATAAATGGGAACTCATTAAACTAAAAAGCTTCTGTACAGTGGAAGAAACAAAGGAGTGAAGAGAAAACCCACAGAGTGGGAAGAAATCTTCACCAGAGACACATCTGACAGGGGTTTAACATACAGAGTATATAAATTACTCCAAAAACAAAAGACCAAGAAAACAATGATTCAATTAAAAGATGGGCTGAAGATCTGAACAGAGACTTCTTAAGAAGTAAAGATGGCCAAGAAACATCTTTAAAAAGTGTTTGACATCTTTAGTAATTAAGGAAATGCAAAGTAAAACTGCTTTAAGATTTAATCTTATGCCAGTAAGAATGGCTCTGATCAAGAAAACAAATGATACCAAATGCTGAAGAGGTTGTGGAGAAAGGGGAACACTCGTTCACCGCTGGTGAGGATGCAAACTCATGCAACTCCTATGGAAAGCAGTGTGGAGAACTCTTTTTTTTTTTTTCTTCTAAAAATGAACCTCTCATTTGGCCCAATCACTCCTGGGTCTACAACCAAAGGATCATCCTATAGCAGAGATACAAGACATCATAAAATTTGCAGCTAATAGATGGAACTAGAAGCTGTTATGCTAAGTGAAGTAACACAGTCTCAGAGAAACAAACTACCTATGTTATCCCTCATTCGTGCATCCTAGCACCAAATCCTTATATGTAATTCAAAGTGGGTAATTGATCAGTAAAGCTAACACCACATGGACTGATATTGCTATTAATATAGCTTGAAGTATATGTCTCTATTTTCCTTAGTTCTAGTTCTAAGATTTATGAGAAAGAATAAATCTCCTTTTAAAAAAGTACATTAAAACATACATCAAGTTGCTATGTAATTTAGGAATGTAAAGTTATATTTCTTTTTACTTGCATGCAAGTTTATGGTTAAACTATGAATCTGTAAATGTGTTTTGGAATTAACCTATAGTTTATTTTCAGACTTTGTAAAGTTGGTATATGTATGGAGTGTAAAAAAAAAAAAAGCTAAGAGTAGAATCGTGAACATCAGAGGCTGGGATAGAAGGGATGTGTGGATGGAACTGATCAACAAATACCAAATTGCAGTTACATAGGGCATGATGCTTTGGTGTATGATTTTATAGTAGGATGAATATAGATGTAATGTTGCATGCATTTCAAAAGGCTCAAAGAGGGCTGGAGAAATGGCTCAGCAGTTAAAAGCACAGACTGCTCTTGCAGAGGACCCAGGTTTTATTCCCAGTACCCACATGGTGGCTAAGAACCGTCTTTAAGCCAGGTACAGGCCTTTAATCCTAGCACTTGGGAGGCAAAGGCAGGCGGATCTCTGTGAGTTCAAGGCCAGCCTGGTCTACAGAGTGAGTTCCAGGCCAGCTGGTGCTATAGGGAGACCCTGTCTCAAAAAGTCAAAAAAGGGCTCAAAGAAAGAACTATGGAAACTTTAACCACGAAGAAATTATACACGTTTAACAACATAGACATGTTCTGGGGATTTAAGCTCTAAACAATGTATACATGCATGAAACATCATATGACCCTTGTAATATGTGCAACTTTATATTTGATACAACTATAAAGTCAGCTAAAATAAATTTAATTAAAAATAAATAATAGCAAAATTTGAAACAGAATCTGTGGAAAATGTAAGAACTGAAAAGAAAAATAAAGTATAAAGAATTGTGAAAATTATTTAATATTTAAGAGTGTTCAGAAACCCTAAAATTGTGATGTGCCAATCTGGAACTGCTGTAATTTTTCTCTGGGACTGCTGTAATTTTTCTCTAAGAGCTCAAAGCATCCAGATTATAAAACTCAGAGAATCTGAGCCATTGTTCTAGAGTTGCAACTTTGCCTGGGAGCAAAAATATAGGAACTAAAGCTCTAAGGTGTGGAAGAAATAGGGCCCAGAATGTTTTGGGGGTGATCCATCATGGGAGTGAGCTGGAGGATAAGGGAAGAAACACTAGAGAGAATGAGGAAGGATCAAGTACTCAAAGACTGGTAAGAAAGAGAAACAGGCCCAGTCAAAAATCTGAACAAACAGTAGACTTGAGCTTATTTCTTCAATTCGGCAGTTCGGGGTGATAAGCATGGCCCTGGGAACATGTGGGGAATAAAGGCCACAGAAGTTTTTGAGGTAAAAGAACTGACAGATCAGACTAGTGGCTAGATTGATTAATGATGCTAATGATGACATCTTCCTAGGAGGGTAGCAGGCTTAAGGATGGAAAAGAATACTCTAATCTGCATGCCCAAGTCTCATATGAATGAGTGGGGGCAAGAAATTGTGAGCATCAGGCCATATAGTAATGAAACATCTTTCTTTTTCCTCGCCATTTTTTCTGTAATGGATATAATATACTTAAGAAAAAGAAGTACTATTAAGAGGGCTGTCTGTATGTACTTGTTATTCTTTTATAAATATTTCACATATACAGCACTTCTTTATTTATGCTTCCACATTCTGTGACTTCATCTATTCATGGTCAATTGGCATTGCTTTGGTTCAATGACCCTCTTTTTTATATATTAATATTTTTATTGAAGTTTTGTGCATTTCATACAGCATTTCTTAGTCCAATTTAGATTCATTCCCCTTTCTATGCCCTCCCACCTCACCTGAGTTCATGCATTCTGCCGTACATGTCTTGCATCTTTTTCTCAGTCTTTTTAAAATTTTTCTATGCAGAAGTTTATTGTTTCAGGCAGAAGTTTACTATTTCAGTCAGTTCTTTGACTCAGTCCTTTTGTTGTTGGTGTTCCCTCCAATTTTATTGCTCCAAAATATGCTTATGTGCACATCACACATATATCAAAATTATGATGTCTGAAAATAAACTGTTAATTCCAAAACATGTATAGAAATTCACATTTTTCCTTTAATTTTATATTACTCTAAGATATACATATATACCCTCCACCCATATACCAAAATTACAAAGTCTGAAAATAAGTGGTAGGTTAATTCTAGAGGCCATTAAGGAATTCACCTTATAAGAGCACAGTTGCTTTCAGATAAAAAGAAATATAACATTAAAGTTGCTCAGTTTGCCTTACAACTAGGGATTTGGTGCTAGCATCCACAAATAAGGGATACCATTTGTCAATGACCCTCTTTTATCATTAGAAAGTCAATAGTAGCCTGAAATTACGATATTCACCTCAGATCATTTTTTCCTATATTAATCCACAGAATCAAACAAAAGTGAGAATATATTATATAGTATTTAGAGAGAAAGACCATATTAATTCAACTATTATTATAATGGATTTTTCTTTCTTTCTTTCTTTTTTTGAGACAGGGTCTCCCTATAGCCCCAGCTGGCCTTGAACTCACAGAGATCCTCTGCCTCTGCCTCGGAGTGCTAGGATTAAAGGTGTGTGCCACCATACCCAGCTATTATAATGGATTCTTATCATTATTCTGCTTTATCGTTCATTATTGTTACTTAGATCTTATTATACTTAATACATAAATTAAACTTTATTATATTGTAGGTACAGGAAAACCACGAGGTTTGATACTATCTGCAGTTTCTAGAATTTTAATTACTAATAGCCTTAGAATATGATCCTTGTGGATTAGAGAGGACATCAGAATTATATCATTTGTTCCTCACAGTACCCATTTTGAGACAGTAGCTAGTATCGTTATCCTCATTTTACAAAAGATAGAAATGAGTCTTAACAAGGCTGAACAGTTTTTCTAAGATCACCCTGTTCATGTCTGGCAAACACAGTACTTGAACCCAAGCACCATGGATCCAGACACTTTGCTGATGATCATCCAAACAATATGGAAGCTATAGTTAATTGAGTACTATCTATGTACCTGATATTATGCCATGTGCCTCACATATTTTAACATATTAACTGTGAAAGCAATGCTACAGAATAAGTACTACCACTCCTCTATTTTACAAATAAGGAAAATGAAGCCCAGGATCAGAAAATGACTCTTCTCTAGAACCCCCCAAACAAAATGTTCTCTATAGAAAAATTAGTATTGATTTTCCACTTCAATTTATAGCACATATTCTATGAACGCATCACTCATCTAACTTAAGTATTTGGATATCTACATCTGCAATGTAGACAATTCTAATTTGCCTTTCAAGTGGCTGATCAGTAAAGAAAATTGTTACTTGATTAAAAGAACAAAAGAGGAGGAAATGTGCTATAATGGTAAAACAATGGCAAACAATGTTAGGGTTGTATAGCACTTTAATGTTCACAAAGAGCTTTAGCAAACACTTTTATTTGATCCTTCCCAAAGAAGAGTTTCCTGGGTATGAAAGTTCTAAGACCCCCTAATACAATACGTAAGGGAAACCCCACCTCAGAGGCATGTTGTGGTTATTTTATAAGGTAAAAAGAGCTTTCCTGTCTATTAGGATAAAAGGCAGTTCCCTCTGGAGGTAGAGGCACAGTCTAATCTAGAATAAAGTAATGTCTTTAA
The DNA here is from genome assembly GCA_009823505.1 of Rhizomys pruinosus. NCBI lineage: Eukaryota > Metazoa > Chordata > Mammalia > Rodentia > Spalacidae > Rhizomys > Rhizomys pruinosus. The sequence goes on from VZQC01007915.1 coordinate 768,862, forward strand.
AAATCTTGTGAGAATGTTGAATGTGCATAATTGTATTCTAAGACACAGACAACTGTTTCCTCTATTTGCTCTCTCATTCGCCTTGGTCATAAAGGATTTATAGGACATGTTTTCTTTTTTAAAAAAAATCAATAGTAAAAAAATGGAAGGTAGTAAGGTCACATGATTACCAGAGCTTTCTAATGTGTCATAAAACAGTACTTAGGTTGAAACCTCAGTTCAATACTTAAAAATATTTCCAAGAATGGATAATAGTCAATAAAGACAAATTTAAATGGAGACAAAATGTATTCAACAAACGTTTGCTAAGTTTTGACTTTTCATAAGTAATTGTACCAAGTAGCAAAGTTCTCAAAGCTCATCATATTAATCAGGGTAGGCTAAACGCTATAGTTATAATGAATAACTCCCAAATCTCAGTGACTTAACAGAAAGTTTGTATTTCCCTTGTGCCCAACTCAAATATTCATCCCAGTGGTCCTATGCAGGTCTCCTCCAAATGTGACTTAGGGGTTCAAGTACCTTGCATCTACTGGTTTTGCCATCCTACAGAGCTTTCACGCCTTAGTGAATATGATTCAAATAATTGGCAATAAGGGAAGGGAAGATGAACAAGGGGGCACATAGGATATTTAGGAGCCAGACCAGGAAGTAGCACCTAATGCATTGGCATTGGCTCATATTCCATGAACTAGAACTTGGCCACCATGCCCCAAATTTACTATGAAGGAGGATGGAAGCCATAAGGTTCATATCTGTCTAACAAAAGAAAATGGATTTGGTAAATACCTAGGCAGTCTTGTCCTTAGTGGCTCTTATGGAAAAGATTCAAAATGGCCCCCAAATGCTCATGTGTTAAAGACTGTTGACTAGCTGTGGCACTACTGAAATGCGATTGGGCCATGAGGGTGCTAACCTCACTAATGGACTCACTCGCTGGTGAATTCATAGTTGACTAGGATATTAAGAAATAGGTCCTTCTTTGAGTATATAGGTCAAAGGATATGTGACTTTGAAAGCTATAGTTCATCCTGGACCGCTTCATAATGAATTTAAAGCAATAATTATTTCCCAACAAAAGCACACATTCCCAGAGATAGAAAAGATGATATCCTATGCATAATGGAGAAAGACATGTGCAGGAGAAATTGAATGTTAGTGTTTCTATCCTGCATTTCCTTTACTTCAAAGGCAAATCTAGGCAGAGCACTGCTGAAAGAACAATGAGGAACCTAGAGATTCTTTACTGAGATTTCAGGACAAGAGAAAACATAAAATGACAAGCCAGCCAACTGGGCAGAGGCAAATGTATGAATACTAACTAGGTCTCTCGTGCCCAGCCAGTGGCCAGTTACCAGCTGTGCCTTTAATTTAGCCCTTTGTCTTCCCTAGAAAGGCCAAGGCCATTGTGCTTGCCAGATTCGTCCACCAAGCTGTTTCTGAAGCAGAGATGGAAAGCTCAGGGGACAGGAAAGATATTTATTAAGGGAAAATAATAGTCTCAAAATGAAACCCCATTTGAGGAGGAAAAAAATAGTAAATCTGGTCACCTGATGGAATTTTATTTATGCATTAAAAACTGAGCTCACAGGACCATCAGGTTGTGCTTTAAAGGATAAAACATTGCTCTGTTGTAAATAACTATCAACCAAGAAGATGGATTGGTGAGAGATGAAATTAAGTGTCTGAAGGGAAGACCCCACAGAGACAGACCTTGAGAGGAGCTATCCCTGAGTGTTTAATTGAAGTTTGCATATCTTCCTCTTGTCAGGAAGGAGAGTGAGAGAGATTACTTACTTGCTACTTCTTTTCTGAAGAAGTAGTTATTTTGGTTTGGTTAGAGAGGTCTTGTTTGAAACGCTGAGGAAACTCAAGGGTTGTGCCTATGTTTGTTCTATGAGTGACTGAATAAACAAATGAAGGAACTCTCTTAAACTAAACTGAGTTGCAGTGATGCATTTAAACCATGAACTAGCTCTCAAACAAAATCATGCATTCACATGGACAGAAAAGGATTCGTGCCGTTTGTAAGAGAGAAAGATGCAAGGAAGTAGATTGGAAAGTTGGTGTCTGCTCAGCCTGCCAGCACATTGATCTTAGACTTCCCAACCCAATTTATTGTTAGAAATAAAGTTCAGTAGTTTATAACAAAAGAGAGGAGAGAAGTAGAGAGAAAGAGAGAGAGAGAGAGAAAGAAAGAAAGAAAGAAAGAAAGTAACAAAGAAACAAAGAAAGAAAGTTGTCTGTATTTTCTATGTTCCTGAAATCCTGCTTCTGGTCCTACTGACCTTTGATGCAAGAATAAGCAGGCACTGTCTAACTAGAGCTCAAGAAACAGATTTAAACACGAGAAATGTACATACAGCACTTAGTGTAGAGTTTGAAATAACACATGCTAAATGAAAGTTAACTACTGAATTTGTATTAAAAACATTAGCTCTTTTTTATTTTATTTGTTTTATATTTATTTTTTATTTTTTTTTATTGACGCTTTGTGTATTTCATACATCATTTTCCAATTCAGTTCAGGCATATTTCCCTTTCCCTTCCCCCCAATCCCACCCCCCCCATCCCAGATCATGCATTCTGCCATGACTGTCCTGCATCTTTCTCTCAGTTTTTTTCATTTTTTAGCAATAAGTGATAATTTATGAGTACAAGCATCCCTCATGTAAAACCAATTTGCAGGCTGTTGTGCCCAAACCCCCACAGCCCCACCATCCAGCAGGGGCGGGGGGCTTATAAGTTGATCAAATGAGTGTCCAGACTATATTGCTGTAGTTTCACCATTCACCCCAATCGCAGCCCTTACATTCTACCATGCCCCCTCTTCTGCAGATTGTTCCCTAGGCTTAGAAAAGAGGCACAGGTGGATGAGAAGCCAAACAGTCTACTTTCTCTGGAGCTGTTGTCTTGGACTCTGGTCAATTCTGGCTGTTTCCTTTCTTGGGCTGACAGTTTGTCCAGGAATAACCTTTCAATCCTACTAATGAAGCACATGCAATTAGATATACAGGTATTTAAACAGCACTAATAGTTATGGTAGGTTACTTTGGTATAGACACATATGTTTGGATGGTATGTTAATCCATGAATTACATTTTTTTTTCCTGTTAAATATGACAAGGTCTTCCTGTGGTTTATAACATCTCCTAACCTGTAGAGGATGTAAGCTTGTAAAACTGCCTTCTTTAATTGACTAATAGACATAGGAACTGTGAAAAGGATTATTCTCTATTCAGAACCAAATATAATACTAAAGTCCTTAAGCTATGCACTTAAGCAAAATATATCAATACAGGAGCTCTGACATCAGCAATGGATTATTCTACCAAGGAGATGTTGGCTAGGGGATCCAAGGCCCCACAAAAGGTAAAGGCTCCTTGCCTCTAAACTGGGATACCTGCAAGAAGAGAGGCAATAAGGCCATGCTGCTGAAGACCTGACATTAACATGGGAAAGATGTATTGAGACCACACATGCAAGTGTACAGATGGCCTCTGGAATACCAGAGAGTGTTACCAAAGGCCACTAAACCAATAAAGCAAATACGGGTCTCCTTGAGTCAAGCAAGACTTCACCATCAGCACCAGCTACACCTCACCTGCCTGGAAATACTGTGCAGCAGAGGCAGCCATATGCCTGTTTATCCCAAATCTAATTGGCTATTGGCTCTCTCCTTGGAGGAATAACCCATGGCTGATGCCACAAGCTTAAAAACATTAGCTCTTATATGAAAATGTCAGAAGACTCTGATTCCAGCTCCAATCTGAGAAATGAGCACTGAGCCAGAAAGAAGTGATTATAAGTATAGCCCAGACTCCTCTGCTGTCTATGTGACCTTGAGAAAGTCACTTCTCCACTTGAGGTCTAAAAGCAAAAAAGAGAGACTGAAATAACTAATATATGAGAAATTTTCAAACTGATATATTACATTTTAAAAAAGCACTTAAATATATCAGCTCTTAGTCTTCTCTGCTTTGGAAACTCCAAAGTCTGCTAAGAAGAATCCCTTCTCAAAGAAGTCAGGGCAACATCCTTCCTTTAACCAAGGGCACTGCAAATTGTAAATCAGAAAACACCACACTGTGGACAACAGAATGTGGCCTGTCACTCCATCTGCAAATCCATTCTAGCAGAAAGAGCAGACACACAACCATCTGAATTCCAAACAGCAGCAATAGAATCATCACTAATGGAGCCTGAAGCATGTGGCTAATGGCCTTGAGATTTTCTTTCCCCATAGAAAAGGAACCCATGTAGGCAGGTGGTTCTCAAGCATACAAAATTCTAACGCATTGGCATCTAGTCTTTTGACTTTAATGTTCTTTGCCAGTTCGTATTGCTCAAGCAGAAAGCACACAATTCTCGAGTATCCTGATCAAGAGTAGGGACCACCATGGCCCTATCCTGGTCCTGACATTAATTCATTAGCACCTCTTTAGCCATAATACTAAGGATCTGTGTAGCAGTGTTCTGATTGGCATTTGGAGCTCACAGCTGGTCTGCTTGTCTCAGAAGGAAAATGCAAGACTAAAAGGAACAACAGGTTTCCACTTCCAGGACAGAGCAATTACTCAAATTCATTGTATTTCCACATATCTAGACTACAGGTGTGTGGCTAGTCCCATTAGAAAAGTCAGGAGCTTCTGACAATGTGATTACTTATTATTCCTGAAATAGCATTTGGTGTGCAACATCATTATTTTTGTTTCACCATGGACAACGAAATGATTACATTTTTGAGTAAGCATTCACAGTCATTTCTTTTAGAAAAGTTTTCTAGTTCAAGAATTAAAGAAGATCATTGTCATTATAAGAAAATTCATTTATATCCCTATTTAAAGTTGCTTTTAGAAAACCATGTAACAAAACATTCACATACATAAAACACAAATAAATAAATCAAAAAATATTTTTAAAAAGAGAACAATGACTGGAGAGATGTCTCAGCAGTTAAGAGCACTTGCTGCTCTTGAAGAGGACTTAGGTTATTCCCCGCACCCACTTGGCAGCTAACCACCATTCCAAGGGATCTGACACCCTCTTCTTACCTCTGCAAGCACTTCACAACATGGATGCACTTACATACATGCTGCCAATATAACCATAGGCATAAAATTAAAATAATAAAGAAAAAATTAAAAAGAAAACAATATAAATGGAAAAGCATTGTTTACTCCACAAAAGCAGCTGTGACACAAGCTAAATCAAAGTTTTATTGAGAGCCTGCTATGTGCCAGGCATGTGGGAATCCAACCTTAAGAAGCAATCCCATGGGCTGGGTGTGGTGGCGCCCGCCTTTAATCCTAGCACTTGGGAGGCAGAGGCAGGCGGATCTTTGCGAGTTCAAGGCCAGCCTGGTCTACAGAGTGAGTTCCAGGACAGCTGGGGCTACAGGGAGACCCTGTCTCGAAAAGACAAAAAAAAGAGAAGCAATCCCTATTGTTAGAAGGGCAAGTCAGTCCATTAACCAGGATAATCCCAAGGTAACCTGCGATCCGTGCTCTCACAGGTTGACAGTCTCTTAGACTCAGGAAATGTGGAGATTTATCACAACCAGAAGGAACTGGGTTCTGGATCAGAGAGAAGAATGAGCTTAGAGTTTTGGGTGCCTCCTGGCCTGGCCTCAGCTGCCTTCAGATGTGTTGGGTAATTGAAATCATCGTTTTGCTTCTGCCTCAGAAATCCACTTAGTTGGGAGTAACAGTATTCCAGAAGGAAAGTCCAGTAGAGATGAGTACTCACCGGTTGACACTGAAAGCTGCTTTAATTCAAGAGTGGAAAGTTGGGAAAACAGCTTTGAAGAACATCTGAAGGGAAGAAGTTGATAAAGGATTAGTGTCTTTATTTCATTTACTGATCTTTAACTGCCAAATAACATCTATGAGGAGGACTAGAGAGATGACTCAGCAGTTAAGAGTGATTCTTTCTCATTTGGTGACCATAGGAAGGGAAAACCCCAGTGTGGAGCACAAGGGTAGAACTGATGGTGATTTGGTCTTGCCAAGGAGGAGCCTTCAAACATGACATCTTTCGGCTTAATAAAAAAAAAGAAATCATAAGCTGAAGATGTTAAAAGATATATGTGGCATGCATATATGCATATTTTGGAATGATGCAGGTTGGAAGGAACAACAAAGACTGAGTCAAAGAACTGACGGAAACGGTGAACTGCTCAAAACAGGAAACTTCTGCATCAAAAATCTTAAAAGAGGCTGAGAAAAAGATGTAAAACATTTTTGTCAGAATGCGTGAGCTCTGGTGGGTGGGGGGCAAGGAAGGGGGAATGGGTCGAGATTTGATTGGGAATTTTGTATGAAATGCACGAAGCTTCAGTAAAAATTGGCTTTAAAAAAAACTCCCCCAAAAAGACTGAAAGATGCAGGACATGTATGCCAGGATGCATGAATTGGGGTGGGGGCAGGGAAAGGCGAATATGTCTAAACTGGGCTGAAAAATGATGTATGAAATGCACGAAACATCAATAAAATTACTTTTTTTAAAAAGAGAGTGCTTCTTAAAGAATCATGAGGACCAGAGTAACTAGCATCAATGTAACTAACAAGCCAGGATCCCTCGAATGTCTGTGACTCAAGTTCCAAGGGAGCAAACACCCTTTTCTGGCCTTCGGGTGTGCTCACAAACACACCCCCAACACCTACTACAGGAACCTCCTCCAGGCCAGCTGGCGAGGTGCCAAGGTCCTGACCAAGGAAGAGGTGAGTAGGCGCAGAGTCAAACACCACAGACCCTGGGAGTTGGGTGAAAGGCAGCGAAAATGCGAGCTCCTGCCAACTCAGTTAATACGGGAAAGACAAGGATTTATATGTGATTATCCTCTGCTTCTTCTGGAAACGCCTCAGCTGATGATGTAACCACCCGACTCAGCTGTTGCTTTGGAGCACAAGTTAAGTCTGTTCAGTAGACAAGGAGATAAGCACGCTGCTGTAGGTGTGTAGCACTCTACACCTTACATAATAAACAAACAAATAAATAAATAAGTAAAATCTTCACATTTTTGTCTATGTGATACAGTGTATCACCTATACCTATACTTTGTACTGAGATACAATCATGGTAACTAATATGTTTATCACCTCACTAAACTTTTGTGCCAAAACAATATTATAGTCTTAATTTAGAATTCATACATTATTATTTTTTTGGTCTTTTGTAGACAGGGTCTCTCTGTAGCCCCAGCTGGCCTGGAATTCACTCTGTAGACCAGGCTGGCCTTGAACTCACAAAGATCCTCCTGCGTCTGCCTCCCAAGTGCTAAGATTGAAGGCTTGTGCCATCACGCCCAGGTATAATACATTATTATTAAGTGCATGCAGTGCACCAGATCACCAAATCTTAGCCCTCCTGTGTGATACTTTGTGCCATGTGAGCCCTGTCTCTTTCCCCACCTCCCAATTTCCCACTCCCCATGTTTCTGATAAATACTTTTCTATTCTCTGCTCTGTGATATCCACATTTTTAGATTTTACACAGAAGAGAAATCATAAAGGATTTTCCTTTTGTGCCTCATTTATTTAATCTAGGATAGTACAGAGAATCTTCAAAAACTTAAAAAGGTGATTACCACATGATCCAATAATCCCAATCTGGAATAAGGATCCAAAGGAGATAAAACCAGAATTTGAAGAGATGTCTTCTCTTCTACATTCAATGCGACATTATTCACAATAGCTAAGATATGGAGACAATGGAACGCTCCATTAGTTGATGAATGTGTAAAGAAAATGTGGTTTAGAGCTGGGTGTGGTGGCACACGTCTTTAATCCCAGCACTTGGGAGGCAGAAGCAGCCAGACCTCTGTGAGATCAAGGCCAGCCTGGTCTACATAGTGAGTTCCAGGTCATTGGGGGCTACAGGGAGACCCCTGTCTCAAAAAGAACAAAGAAATGTAGGAAAAATGTGGTTTATATACAAAATGCAACATAAGTCATTTAAAAGGAAATAAATTCTGTCATTTACAGAAACATAGATGGACCTGAAGGATTCGAACCTCTTAAAGAGCAAAATTGGACACAATTTTTCTAACTTGACAAAAAGCCTATGCCTCGGTAGGTCAGATACCTTACTATTACAGATATTTTCCTAAATAGACATGGTGTCAAACTATCTTCTAAATATTTATTTTTGTATGTGCCAATCTCAACCTAGATTACTGGAGCTTCTTTTTTTTTACTGGGCAGCAGTCAATGCAGTGACTCTTAACCAGTCATTGTGTTGAGAATAAGTGACTATTGTGTGCTAATTCCTTAAAGAGACATCTATAACAACCTCTACAAGGCTCAGAGAACACTGCAGAAGAGGGAGCAGAAAGAATAGAAGAGCTACGGTATTGGGGGTTGAGAGATGACTCAGTAAGTTAAGATCACTGGATGCTCTTTCAGAGGACCCAAGGTTTGGTTCACAGCATCCACATGACAGGTAACAGCTGTCTGTAGCTCCAGTTCCATGGGATCTAACTCCCCCTTCTGGCCTCCATTAGTATTGCAGGGCACAGGTGCACTTACATAGGCAAAACAGTCAGACACGTCAAAACAAAAATAAATAAATCAGAAATAAATGAGTAAAGAGCTAGAGAATGAAGAGGAAAGCTGAAGAACGTGTGTGGACTTTGTATGAACTCATAGCGGCTATGGTTACCTGCAAGACTGTGCCCATCAGCATTCTATCACCAATGAGGCCACAATTCCTCCACTAGGAGCGATTGGACAGTTAATGGCTGCTGCAGGCATAAGGATTCATATTCTTCAACGGTATAGCCACGGGTAAGTTGCCCTTGCTCAAGAAAAATAAAAACCTCTTAGTGCTAATGCAATTGTAATTAAATGCCCTGTATATCTAAATAAGGATTCATTGGACTCAGTATAGTACACATAAGTCCATACTCGGATTGCCAAAAGTTACTTCCCTTGATAATTCTTCAGGCAAGGTCCAATTGAGACTTAGAATAATCACCTAGAACACTTGACTACATGCTTATCACAGTAAACTAGCCTGGAGAACCTTATATAGAGTACAAGAAGTGATCCATGCCTTTGTTTATCCAACGGCAAGTTCCTAGCAATCAAAAAAGAATCTGCACTTTTAAATGCACGTTTCATATTTTCTTTCCTCTCCCTAATATCCATCCCTTAGACAGCTGATTCTGAGTCCTAGCTATCAACAGAATCAACAAGAAGAGCTGGCTAGAAATCCAGTGTCCTGGTAGCAACTCAGACTTACCACAGGCCCAGGGACATCCACATTCCTGAAAAGCTCCTCCAGGCTCTTCTACTTTCCAAGCACACCTCCATTCCTACCACAGATCACCTTTCTCTGTAGCATGAATTTAGGAGACAGTGTGTAAGAAGTCTGGCTTTCTTGAACTCAGTGACACTTGTGGCTCAGTTTTTCTTCCTGTTAACTCTTTTGACGATGATCCTAAAGAAAAATTGGACTTTCAGTGATGTATGGTGGAAATTTTCTATGATCTCATCACATGGGAGACAGAGGCAGGGGGATGAGGAGTTCAAGATCGTCTTCAGCTACATAGAAAATCTGAGGTCAATCTAGGCAAAATGAGACCTGGTCTAATAAAAAATGGAGACAGAGGGGGCCATAGCCAGAAAATAAATGATGCTTATACTCATTCATGTGTACATATGTGGGTGCTTAATGTGTTTACACATCTCTATTTGTATTCAACTTAACTTTATTTAATATTGATCTCTTCAATTCTAATTTACTGCCACAAGTTTCATCGTGGTGTTTAAAAACATCACTCCTGCCGGGTGTAGTGGCGCACGCCTTTAATCCCAGCACTCAGGAGGCAGAGGCAAGTGTATCTTCGTGAGTTTAAGGCCAGCCTGGTCTATAGAGCAAGCTCCAGGTCAGCTACAACTAAAGGGAAACCCTGTATAAAAATAAGGGGCTGGAGAGATGGCCTAGCGGTTAAGAGCACCAACTGCTTTTGCAGAGGACCTGGGTTCGATCCCCAACACCCACATGGCGGCTGAGAACCGTGTGTAACTCCAATTCCAGGGGAACTCCAGTTCCAGGGGAATCCGACGCCCTCTTCTGACCTCTGCAGCATTGCACGACACGGTTGCACAAACCTACATGCAGATAGTACACTCACACACGTAAATAAATAAAATAAAAAAGACCAATAAAATATCACTCCTAAAATATACAAGAACAAAAACCAAAAAGGAGAATCAGAGGAGGAGCTTTTCCTGTCATCCTAACAAGACATGGTAAAGGATTGAATTAGGAAAGTGACCAATGAGAAGGAACAGGGGAAAGTAACTCCGGACAGATTTAGTACATTCAGCTAGAAATATTTGATGGTGGTTTGGGTGAGAGATAGGGGTAAATGAACAAAGGATGCCTCCTGAGCCTGGGTTCTGGAAACTGTACATAATGATGCTGTGTACTCAAATGGAGAATACTGGGGCAGTAACAGCTTTAGAAGGGAGGATGCCAAAGTCCTATTTTTTATAATGCATTTATTGATGTTTTCTCTATTTCAGACATCATTTCTCAGTTCAGTTTAGACATATTCCCCTTTCCCTTCCCCCCACCCCACCCTGGAACATATACTTTGCCATAACTATCCTGCATCTTTCTGTCAGACTCTTTTTTATGTTTAGGAATTCACATTTACCTCCTTTAATTTTATATTACTCTAAAATATGAATACATACTTTCCACTCATGTATAGTAAATACAGAGTCTGAAAGTAAGTGGTGGATTGATTCTGGAGCCTGTTAAGAGAGTTACATTACAACAACATAGTTGCTTTCAGATAAACAGAAATACAACAATAATGTTGTTCAGCTTGCCTTTCATGTGGGGATTTGGTGTTAGCATCCAAAAATGAGGGAGACCATTCACCACTTGTTTTTTCTGGGACTGTTACTTCACTTAGCATAATGGCTTTGAGTTCCAACCATTTACCTGCAAAGTTCATGATGTCATCTTTCTTTACCACTTAGTAGTACTCCATTGTGTTGATGTATCACATTTTTGTTATCCACTCATCAGTTGAGGGGCATTTTGGGGTTAGTTCCAGCTCTTCGCTATTGTGAAGAGAGCTGCAATAAACATGGATGTGCATGTATCTTTGCGGTAGGATGAATCTTGTGGGTATATACCCAGGAGGGGTATGACTGGGTCAGGTGGTAGGCTCATTTGGAGTCTTTTAAGGGTTCTCCACACTGTTTTCCATATTGATTGTACAAGTTTACATCTCCACCAGCAGTGGATGAGTGTTCCCCTTTCCCCACAACCTCTCCAGTATTCGGTATCTTTTGTGTTCTTGATTTTAGCCAGTTGTATCAGAGTGAGATGATATCTGAGACTGGTTTTAACTTGCATTTCCTTAATTGTTAATGATGTTGAGCACTTTTTAAGATGTTTCTCAGACATCTTTACTTCCTCACTGGTGAAGTCTCTGTTCAGCTCTTTACTCCATCTTTTGAGTAGGTCATTTGTTTTCTTACTTCTTTGTTTTTTGAGTAGTCTATATATTCTTGACGTTAATGCTCTGTCAGATGAAACAGTGGTGAAGATTTCCTCCCACTCTGTGGGTTTTCCCTTCACTTCCTTGATTGTTTCTTTTGCTGTACAGAAGCTATTGAGTTTAATGGGGTCCTATTTGTCAACTGTTGACCTTATTTCCTGTGCAGCTGCTGTCTGATTTAGAAAGTCTTTTCCTACACCTATGTCTTGGAGGTTGTTACCAACTTTTTCTTCTATCACCTTCAGGGTCTCAGGTTTTACATTGAGATATTTGATCCACTTGGAGTTGATTTTTCGACAGGGTGAGAGGTATGGGTTTAACTTTGTTCTTCTACAAATGGTTATCCAGTTTTGCCAGCACCATTTGCTGAAGATGTTATCCTTCCTCCATTGAGGTTTTTTTTTTTTTTTTTTTTTTTGACCCTTTGTCAAATAAGAGGTAGCTTGAAATTGTATCAGCTCAAGTTTGGATCTTCAATTATTGTTCCATTGACTATGGTTCTGTTTTTGTGCCATTACCCAGACTGTCTTTGACTGGCCCCTGCAATATAACTGGAGTCTGGTGAGCACTCTCCCTTGTATGCATTTGTCACGTCAACGGGTGCTTTAAAGCTATTTGGGTCGTACTTTTGTTTTCCATATGAGATTTAAGAATTTTTTTTAATTATTAAGTAAGTTTTAGTTTTAAGGGATTCGACAATACAATGACACAGTTGTTGCAGATAGCATTGATGTCAATCATTATGTCATACAATCAGTTAATTGGTGCATTTTGTCAAGTATCTATGTCCAAAAGTTGAACAACCCAAGGTTCCCATAGTCCATTTAGAGAAGCTTGTATGCACAACATGTTGAGCAATCAGGAGTCCAGACTACATTCCTGGATCGCAGGATTCACCCCTATGTCTCCGTGGCCCTTACAATCTACCACGCCTCCTCTTTCCGCAGTTTGTTCCCTGGTGGCTTTGGGAAAGGGCAACAAGTGGGTGAGAAGAAAAAAAAGTCTAATTTCTTTGAGTTGTCATTTTGGACTCCAGTCTATTCAGTTTGTTTCCCTTCATGGATTGACAGCTTTCCCAAGTGATAACCCGTTTTTAGTCGTATAACAAAGCACATAGCGATTGATGTAACAGGCATTTAACATACACTTATTTGTCAAGCTAGCTGTGAGCATAGACACAGATGCTGCTCTTTATAGAGAACTGTGGTTTCTCTATAAAGGGTGACAAGTTCTTACTGTGGCTCACACCATCGCCCAACCACCAGAGGAAACAAGCTTGTGGCATCTGCTGGAGAGTTATTCCGCCAAGGAGAGAGCCAATAGCCAAATAGATTTGGGATATATATAGACACTTGGCTGCCACTGTTGCACAGTATCTCCAGGCTGTTGAGGTGTAGCTGATATTGACGGAGGAGTCTTGCTTGTCTCAGGGAGACCAATATTTTGCTGTATTGCTTTAGTGGCCTTTGGTAATGCTCTCTAGCCTTTGCAGAGGCCAGTTGTACACTAGCAAGTGACGTCTCATAACATTTTTCATGCTCACACCAGGTCTTCGACAACAGGGAATTTAAGGATGTTTTTCCAAGTCTGTGAAGAAGCTCATCGGGATTTTGATTGGGATTGCATTGAATCTGTATATCAATTTGGGTGAAATGGTTATTTTGACTATATTAATTTTTCTAATCCATGAGCATGGGAGATCATTGCATTTTTTGATATAATTTTCAATCTCCTTCTTCAGGGGTTTAAAATTTTTGTTGTAGAGATTATTGGTATCTTTGGTTAGGTGTGTTCCCAGGTATTTTATTATTTTTGAGGCTATTGTGAGTGGGAAGGTCTTCCTATCTTCCTTCTCCACTTGTTTACTGTTGGTGTAAAGAAAGGCTACTGATTTTCCAGGTTAATTTTGTATCCCGCCACCTTACTGAAACTCTTAATCATTTCTAGAAGTGTTTTGGTGAAGTTTTGAGCATCCCTTAGGTAAACTCTCATATCAGCAAAAAGGGAATAGCTTAACCTCTTCTTTTCCAATTAGTACTCCTTTAATTTCTTTCTCTTGTCTTATTTCCCTAGCAAGCATTTCAAACACTACAATAAAGAGGAGTGGTGATGGGGGCTGGAGAGATGACCTGGCGGTTAAGAGCTCCAACTGCTCTTGGAGAGGACCCAGGTTCGATACCCAGCCCCCACATGGTGGCTGAGAACCATCTTTAACTCCAGTTCCAGGGGAATCCAACACCCTCTTCTGACCTCTGTTGCATTGCACTACATGAGTGCACAAACCTACATGCAGACAGTACATTCATACACATAAAATATAAATAAAATTTTAAAAAAGGTTAAAAAAAAAAAAGAGTGGCAATAAGGGGCAGCCTTGCTGCGTTCCTGCCTTTAAGGGAAATGATTCCAATTTTTCTCCATTTAGGATGATGTTGGCAGTGGGTTTGCTATATATGGCTTTGATCATGTTGAGGAATGTTCCCCTCAGTCTGATTCCCTCTAGGACTTTAAACATGAAGGGATGCTGGATCTTGTCAAAGGCTTTTTCTGTATCAATTGAAATGATCATGTGGTTTTTGTCTTTCATTCTATTTATGTGTTTTATGAGATTTATTGATTTACATATGTTGAACCATCCCTGCATCTCTGGTATGAATCCAACTTGGTCATGATGGATGATGTTTTTGATGTGGGTCTGCATGCAATTTGAAAGTATTTTGTTGAGAATTTTTGCATCTATTTTCATTAATGAGATGGGTCTATAGCTTTCTTTTTTGGTTGTATATTTGCCTGGTTTTGGTATTAGGGTGATGGTGGCTTCAAAGAAGGAATTTGGGAGAATTCCCTCTCTTTGTATCCTTCTGAACAGATTGAGTAGTAATGGTTGTAGGACCTCTTTAAATGTTTTATAAAATTCTGCTGTGAATCCATCTGGGCCCGGACTTTTTTTAGTTGGGAGGATTTTATTACATCCTCAATTTCCTCGAATATTATGGGTCTGTTTAAACTGTTAATCTCTTCTTGGTTAAGCTTTGTTGGTTCCCAGGATTTCAAATATTCATCCATTTCTCTTAGGTTTTCAAATTTAGTGGAGTATCGGTTTTTGAAGTATTCCCATATGATTGTGTGGATCTTTACTTTGTTGTGATGTTTCCTCTTTCATCACGAATACTATTGATTTGGAGTTGCTCTTTCTTCACAAATACTATTGATTTGGAGTTGCTCTTTTTTTTGTTGGTTAACTGGGCTAGAGGTCTGTCTATTTTGTTTATTTTTTCAATGAACCAGGTTTTGGATTCATTGACTCTATGTATTGTTTTCTTTCTTTCTATTTCATTGACTTCTGCTCTGATTTTTGTGATTTCTTCCTGTCTTTTGGGTTTAGGGTTCATTTGTTGTGTTTTTAGCTTCAGTGCTAAATCATTTATTTGTTCCCTTACTGTTTTTTTTTTTTTTTAATGTGGACACTTAGGGCTATAAATTTCCCTCTCAAGACTGTGTTTAAAGAATTCCACAAGTATTGTTGTGTTCTATTGTTTTTTTCATTCTATTCCATGAATACTTTTATTTCACTCTTTATTTCTTCCCTGACCCATTCATTATTCAGGATGGTGTTGTTTAGTCTCCATGTGTTCTTTTAGTTAGTTGGGCTTATTCCGGTGTTCATATTGAGCTTTATTGCACTGTGGTCTGATAGAATGCATGGAATAATTTCACTCCTTTTGTATTTGTTGAGATTTCTCAGTATGTGGTCGATTTTGGATAATGTTCCATGAGGTGCTGAGTAGAAAATATATTCTCTGGTGTTTGGGTGGAATATTCTGTTGATGTCTGTGAGCTCCATTTGGTGTATTGTATTGTTCAGTTCTGATGTCTCTCTGTTTTTTTTTGTCCAGTTGATCTATCCAAGGGGCTCAGTGGGGGTGTTGAAGTCCCCCATTATTAGTGTGTTAGGATTAATCTGTGTCTTGAGGTCCTGCAGAGTAGTGTTTATAAAGTTAGGTGCACCAGAGTTTGGTGCATAGACAGTTAGGATTGTGAAGTCTTCATAGTTTATTGCTCCTTTGACAAGGCTGTAATGGCCCTCTTTGTCTCTGAATAATTTCTGAATAATTTTACTTTGAGATCTATTTTGTCTGATATTAGAATAGCCACTCCAGCTTGTTTCTTAGTACCATTTTCTTGGAATATTTTTTTCCCATCCTTTCACTCTAAAGAGTTATCTGTCTTTGAGGATGAAATGGGTTGCTTGTAGACAGCATATAGAAATATTCAGCTTCCTAATCCATTCTCCAAGTCTATGTCTTTTCATTGGTGAGTTTAGACAATTAGTATTTAAGGTTATTATTGAGAGATGTGTGTTGCTTCCTTTCACCTTATTTTTTGTTTGCATTGTTGGTCTAAATTTCCATTTACTTTGTTATGATTTTCTTGATTTCTCTCTTTCATTGCTTAGGGATAGTTGCTCTTTTCCTCTGTTCTTTGGATTGCTTCGAGGATTTTCTGAAGTATTGGTTTCTTAGACATGTATTATTTCAACTTGTTCATGTCGTGAAAGATTTTTCTTTTGTTTTCAACTATAACTGACATTTTTGCTGGATATAGTAGTCTGGGTTGGCATCTAAAGTCACTTATCACAGGGAATACTTTGTTCCACATTCTTCTATCTTTCATAGCTGACTGAGAAGTCAGCTGTGATTCTGATGTGATTATATGTAACTTGTTGTTTTTCTCTTGTGGCTTTCAGTATTTTGTCTTTGTTTTGAGCATCTAGTGTTTTAACAATTATATGGTGTGGGGAGTTTCTTTTCTGGTCCTGTCTATTTGGTGTTCTATGTGCTTCTTGTATTTGTATAGGATTGTCTTTTTTTTTAGTTTGGGGAAATTTTCTTCTATTAGTGTTGTCTTTGGATTCTTCTCCTTCCTCTATCCCTATGATGTGGATGTTTGGTCTTTTTATAGTGTTCCACATTTCCTGGTTGTTCCACTTTTGTGTTTTTTTTAATTTTTCTTTTTCCTTTTTTGTCTTTTTGAGACAGGGTCTCCCTGTAGTCCCAGCTGTCCTGGAATTTGCTCTGTAGACCAGGCTGGCCTTGAACTCACAAAGATCTGCCTGCCCCTGCCTCCCAAGTTCTAGGATTAAAGGCGTGTGCCACCACGCCTGGCTAAATTTTTCATAATCTTTACTTGAGCTTTCTAGTTGCTCCATATTATCCTGCAGGTCTGATATTCTTTTTTCTCCTTCTTCCATTCTGCTTCTGAGGCTTTTTCCCATCCTTTCCTGGTGATTGAATGAATGTTCAATTTCCTTTTTCATTTCAGCCTGTGATTTCTTTAGATTTTCCACTTCCCTCTGGAGCCTGTCATTCTCATCTTGTAGCTCCTTGGTTCATTGGTCATTTTCTTTTTTCATTTCAGCCTGGGATCTTTACAGTATTTCCACTTCCTTCTGGAGTTTGTCATTTTCTCCCTTTAGTTCTTTCCAACATTTGTTATTATCTCCCTCTAGGTCTTTCTTGAGTTTTTCAATCTCTCCCCTTAGTTCTTTCCACCATTTGTCATTATCTCCCTCTAGGTCCTTCTTGAGTTTTTCATTCTCTTCCCTTAGTTCTCTAATTTCTTTGAATATGTCTATAGTTGTTCTTCTAAGGTCGGTGTCTTGGCTTCTTTCCTCGAAGATCTCATTATAGGGATCTTTTGTAGGGTTGGTAGAGTTCAGTGTGGATTTATTATGAGCTTTTCCCATGTTGTTTTTTCTTTGTGTCTTCAGCATGTGGATTTGTCTGTTTATTTGTTTTCTTTGGATTCTGGCGCCTCAACATTGGCTGCCTAGACTATAATCAGTAATGCTGCACCTGTTAGGTCGTCTGCAACCACAGCTCCACCAAGTTGGGGGGCGTTGTGTTGTTATTTTGGCCTGCATGCTGGTAGGCCCCCAAGAGTCAAGGCAGTTCCGCCTTGCCTTTCTGGCACCTCACTGAGTCTATGTGCCTGCGTGGAGTCCAAGCTGGGACTTCTGGGGGTAGGTGTCAAGCCCCTCAAGGGTCAAGGCAGATCCACCTTGTCTTCCCGGCACCTCACCCAAAGTCCTATTTTTGTTTGGTTAAGTTTGAAGTGTTCTGTTGCTATCCCACACCAAGCTGTCAAATAAGTAGGTATGTAGAAGAATGAGGAGCTCAGAAAGAGTTCTGGGCTAGAGATAGAAATGTGGGTATTATGAGCTGATGGAGGGAAAATGAAAGGCCTAGGTGATAGAATCCAGAGAGAATACCAGAGTAATGAGGGTGAGAAAAGAGACCAGCACTCTATCCTAAACAACTAGAGATGAACATAGGAGGAGCCAGCAAAAGCAAGTTGACTTCCATAGAACTCAAGGTTTGTGGTGCTTCTCATCTGAAACATGCATCACATATTTCCTCTCTGCTCATGCTTTTCTGCTGACAAGAAGGGGGGTTCCACTTATATAGGAACTTTAGTTCATAGCTTCTATAAAGAAGCAGCTGGAGATGATTGCAATTTTATCAGTCAAATCTTTGGGAGAGGCGGGGTTGGCTTGTGAAGATATGTTGTGTTTTGCTTTCAGGAGGTTCTATTTGACTAATCTGATGACTAATCCTTCCATGCCTCTGGCCTCATTTCCCTCACTATGCTTTTAAAGAGGCAAAGAGGGGTGAGCTAATTTGGGGGGTGAACAATGGTTGAGTATTAGGGTACCATGCATCTCTTGCATTAAAGCATCAGTAGAACATCTGCAGATATGTCTGTGTCCTAGGACTTCTTTCGCTTTATAGGTACAATGATAAGCCATGTCACAGGCACACAATCCAGATCTCCAAACCTTACCCATTTCTTGGGCCAGTTTAAATGTCATCTCTTCTACCCCTAGCCAAGCTCCTCCCACCCATATAAGGTAAAAATGAACATGGAGTCCTAGCTTATGGGCATGGGTCATGAGCCAGGTAGTCCTGAGATTAAATATTAACTGCACTATTCATTATCTGTACAAATGTGGACAATTTGCTTAAATTCTTTGAGTCTTAGTTTCTTTCTTATAGAATATGCCTAATAATATTGCAATAGTCAGAGGGTCATTGTGTGGATTAAATGAGATAATGTATGCATTTAGATCTGTATCAAATTTATACTAAATGTTATGTAAGTATAACTTATTATTACTGCAACTGAACTCCATAGCATCCCAGTTAATTGGCCTCCAGCCTTACTGTACATTTTATTACTGGGACATCTCTTCTTTCATTTTTCCTGTTTTTAATAGATTGAAACAACAACAACAACAACAGCTGAGCATGGTAGTGAATACCTTTAATCTTAGCACTTGAGTGGTAGAGACAGGCAGATCTCTGTGAGATGGAGCCCAATCTAGTCTATATAAGTAGTTCCAGGCCAGGTAAAGCTACAGGAAGATTCTGTGACAAAAAGAAATGAACAAACAGAACAAAACCTAAAATTATCCAACTACCCTAAGTCAGGGATTTTTCCAGATGCTGAGGATAAGGCAAAAAATAAGCAAATAAACAAAAAACAAAAAAACAAGACTACAAGGTCTTTCATTTCCCAGAGCTACTTTCAAGCAGGAGACAGCAGACAATAAAAGTCCTCATTTGGATAGCCTTGCACCTGCCTTTGCTGTGTATGAAGAAAATGGTATAGAATAAGATGCTTCCTATAAGTAATAAAAGGAAAGCCTATAGGAGGCAATGACTTCTCATCAGCCAGGCATCACTCTTTTCTATAACAGGCACAGGTTAAGTCACTGAAAAGACCCTGGGGAGAAAAGGATCACAAGATGTTGAGAGAATTGTCAGAAGGCCAGTGAGATGGATCACAGTGGCAACAATAGCATTCAGCAAATGCCATGAGTACTCACCACTCTCCAAGTTCATCTCTTCTTATTGAGAATACAGCCAGACTCCAGGGTCAGACTTCCTTGTCATTACATGGGTCCGTCTGATTGTGTTATTACCAGTGGAATGTAAGCAGACATGATATAAATATATGTACATAACTTCCAACATGTGATTCTCTTTCTTTACTTGTTGAATACAAAGGAGTCAACAGACCATCCCAATCTCCTTGAGGATCTCAGAGCCTTAGTAGAAGTCATCTATTTTCTGAGTACATAGAGTGGAGCCAGCAGCTAAGAGTTTGGGAGTTGGAGATCATGTCAGTTGCTACCATTGCTCACTTCAATACCATAATTTAGTACAAGATGAAGTCAGAGGGAGGGAAAACACCAATCATTCATATTTTTTTTGGTCTTCTGGAGATAGGGTCTCCCTTTAGTCCTAGCTGGCCTAGAACTCACTATGTAGATCAGGCTGGCCTTGAACTCACAGAGATCCCACTGCCTCTGCCTCCTGAGTGCTGAGATTAAACGCAGGTGCCACCACCACACCTGGCCAAACTAAGGAGTTGGCTTACTAGCTTAGGAGGCAGACTTGCTCTCTAGAGGCCTGTGGTTCAAATCCGAAGTTTGCCAGTTTGTAAATTCTGGGCCTGAGGGATAGTGTGGCCCTTAAAGGCTAAGGCTAACAGCCAATCATTCTTAAAACAACTTTTTTTTACCACCCATCCCATTCCCTATTGACCATACTGCTTAGAAGCCCTATTTTTGAGGCCTGTCTTGCCATCTCTACACTATCCACTCTGGCATGATCTCTCCTTGACCTAGTTCTTGGGCTTTACTTAGGTAGCAATAACATCGTTTATGCCTTCTTACTTAGCCAACCCTACTAGTCTCCATCTAAGCACCTCCTATCTCCAGCCATCCCATTCTCTGAATGCCACAGGCACTTCAACTTTCAGCCTCACTGTTCATAGATGAGTTTGTACATGACAGTTTCTTTGCTTTGTGGGTTCCATGATAGCTGGAGAAGCCAGGTCACTGCTTCTTCTGGATCCTTCACAGTGCTTAGGATGTTCAACACCTAGAAGCTATTCAACAAAATGCTTCATTCCAAACATAGAGGTCATTAGAGGTAACATCACCAGGTTCCCTAAGCCTTGTTTGACTAACAGTGTAGTTTGCATAGAAGAGTCATGCAAAGTAGTCCCACTGTAGCATTGATGTTCTGCTGTGGGAGTGGCTTGTGTTTACTTGGTTGGCTCCCCCATAGAAGCTTCAAGTGGAGCCTCTATCATTACTGTGATAGCTGAAGGCCATAGCTCATTTGACATCAAACCTCAGACAGCAGGTACTGTAGAACCTTACATCAGAGACAACATAAATCCAACTGTCTTGGATTGCAGTTCTGCATCTGATACAGCACCAGCTCTCCCCACCTGCTATCTTGATTGAGATCCCACTTGTTCCAATCCAAATCCAACAGCTTGATTCCTGAGCCTCTAGGCCAAGTTGAGAATTTCTTTTATCCAAACCCAGTTTGCTGCTAACCCAGTTTCTTTTCCAATACTTTCAGACCTTCAGTAGTGGAAACATGGCTCACAGGGAAGTGTAAGCAAGGTTTGTTCAGAACCAGCCTCACCCTCATATTTTTCATATGACTAAATGATTAAGAAAGCATCTGAAGATATCAATTTACTTTTCATTCATTTGCCTTCCAAGGCAAGTGGCCCTCAGCACCAGGAACATAGAGCTGTTGGAGCTGCCATTCATTAAGGCAAGAGAAGGAATGGGCTAGGGGACACGTTCCACCTGCCTTTTCCTTTAACCCTGTCATTAACCTTGATCTCAGAGGGGCTGCAGCAGCGGCTGCTGCTGCTGCTCTCAATCAGCACATTTCTCCCAGATGGTGCCCACAGTGTGAGGACTGTGGACTCCAGTAATCACAGATCCAGGTTGACACTTTGCCAGGCAGACATGCCTCACTCTGCACTTCTATCCTGAGCCTAGAATAAAATTATTTGCATCTCCTTTCTTCCCCTCTCTCCTTTCTTTCTGTTCCTCCCACATGTTGGTCTTCTATGCTCGCTTGTTGTGTGTTTGGATGTTCCCCAGAATTTTCACCTCTTCACAATCACAGCTAACTTCATCGTGAGGACTTTGCCAAGCCCTTTGAGATATACTTTATACCTGTATTCATACATACATATGTCTACATATACATATACGCATATATTCTCCTTTATCTTCACATACCAAATCTATCAAGAAGTTATTATTTGGCTTCAACATGAGGAAACTAAGGGTCAGACTAAGAAAAAAAAAAAGGCCTGGACTGGAGTCAAGTGGGAGAGTTGGGTTTCGGATTTAGATCTAGTTGGCTTTAAAGCTACTGAGGGATGTGTGTGTGTGTGTGTGTGTGTGTGTGTGTGTGTGTGTGTGTGTGTGGTGTATATAGAGTGACTATATCATGTTCTCAATGACATTGTATGCAAACAATAATGTTGAAAGCATCCTTGTTTCAGTGCTTCCACCAATGTAGAGAGAGGAGATCAGCTCCATGATGTACCTATATGATCTCCTAAGGAATGAAATAGGAAGTGCCTGTTGCAAAAGCTATTCACTAGTGTTCAGCTAAGACCCAGGCTCAGCAAAATAATTCCAGTATGTCACTGTGCAAACATTTGAGACCTCTGTTGCCAGAGAAACAGCGTCCAGGACTGGATATTCAGATAGCCAAAGTGGTCATGTGTGAAGGCCAAGCTAAGGAGCCAGACTGTCTGTCTTATCATCATCTGGACCACTCAGCAGCTGGGCAAGTTTAGGCAAGGTCCAGAAGTCCAAATGCCCTTATCTGCAAAAACTATCACCTAATACAGAGTGATTCCCAACTGTGTTTCAGACACTATTATAAGTCCTTTACCCACGTAAATTGCATTTGTTGGGCACATGAACATTACAAAGGAGAGCCACTGATATTTCCATTTTACAATGAGAAAACAGAGGCACAGAAGACATAGGTGAATTGCTTGGAGTTGTGAAGGCTGGTTCATGGGGTGGACAACTTGCCTGTACTTGAAGGAACACTAGCGAAACCTCTGCCATAGGCTCACTATGCTGTAGCATTGAATTATGCTGAGAATAAGAAAGCTCTCAGTACGTGTCAGCTGTCAATATTCTTCAAGAATGAGTGTTGGAATTGGGAGCAATAAGATTCTTTGAATTGGTTAGTTTGGGTAGCAGTCTGGGTTTGGACAAAAGGCATTGTGAAAAATCCAAGTCTTAGATACCACTCCAGCCACTCTGGTTATGCTTCTGCAGCTCCACCAGAATCAAATCATTTCTTTTCCTGCTCTTTTGCTTAGAATGGCAAACTGCATCTTATTCCTATTTCCTGAGTGCAGGTGAGGTACCAGAGTGCAACAACACCAGCTTTTGTTCTTAAGAAAAAGCTGTGGTAAAAGGATTGAAGGCAGTCACAAAACCCTGCATTTCTTCTCTGTAACGCTGTGCACATCGGCAGTTAGTGATTTGTGTCTTTGGGTATGTTCTATCTTCTTCCCTCCTAAGCCAGAGTGTAAACATCCTGAGGGCCAAAGCCATGTGACCTTTCTCATAACTGTAACTCCTGGCACAGAACCTGGCAGATGTACATTCCCTGGATGTCCCTGGAATGGATGAAGGAAAGATTCTGTTGCCCCAGGGTTACAAGGCAAGTGAACTTTCACTTCCTTTTCCTCTAAATGAGGATCAGAGGGGCAGGAAAGGTGGATGGGGGCGGTAGACGACATATGTGATGCAATTTCCAGATATTGCCAAAAGGTGGCAGAGCAACTCTTTAAACACTCCTGTCCCAGAGGCCTGCATTGGCAATGACTCAGCTTAGAAACTGGGTTACTTGTCGGAAATTAGAAATTTCTAGAATGATTTCTATAGTCCCCATGTTATGCTACCAAAAGTTACTGCACATCATACGTGACTCCAGAATGTTTTTTTAAAAAAGAGAGCTCTTGGGCTGGAGAGATGGCCTAGCGGTTAAGAGCGCCGACCGCTCTTACAGAGGACCCGGGTTCGATCCCCAGCACCCACATGGCGGCTGAGAACCGTCTGAAACTCCAATTCCAGGAGAACTCCAGTTCCAGGGGAATCCGAGACCCTCTTCTGACCTCCGCAGCATTGCACGACACGGGTGCACACACCTGCATGCAGACAGTACATTCATACACATACCGAAATAAATAAAAATTAAAAAAAAAAAAAGAATCAAAAAAAAAAGAGAGCTCTTCTTTCAACAAGGATTTTTACTCAGTTACCCTTTTTTTCAAGAAGAGCAGCTCTTCATCAAACATTTATTGAGTGGCTACTATGTAAGCAGTGGAGGGACCATAATAAATGAGACAGATCTAGTTTCTGCTTTCTTCAAGCTCTTGTCTAGCAGGAAGGAGATTGGAAATGAGATGAATAATACAAAATTCTGTGGGGAGGGGATTCTGCTCTGGTTAAGGAAAGTCAGGAGAGCGTTTTGGAAATGTCATTAAAAGTAAGGAATAATTATGTATTTATATACCTGCATGACTCACCACCCCTTCAAATAAGAGATCATTTCTGGGTTACATAAACCATTTCAAAGCAGAGTGAATGTCAAACAGAGAGTTTTAAGGAATGGCTTTTTTCAGATTCACAAGCTAGGCAAAATAGAATAACAGAAGACATTTGCTGTTTAGCAGGGATGGCAAATTCAGTTCAATTCCCAAGATGCATGATGGGACTTTCCTGATTTTTTTCCACTAGTGGGGTTTCTTCGCTTTGCTTTTTTGTTTTTGTTTTGTTTCTTTTGGTTGTTGTTGTTATATATGGATCCTGGGCTTTTCATTTCAATGCTCACCTATTGGAGTCTCACAACAGATTTTTAGGTAGGAAAAGCAAACATCAATCTCAAATGTTTAATGTGTGGCCCAGGACAGCTCTGAAGATGGCTCAACCCAGAATAGTAAACGTCTTTCAAATATTATGTCATTTTTATTTTTTCTTTAAAATACTTTTATTATTTTAATTTTATGTATATGTGTATATTGCCTGCATGTATATAAGTGCAGTGCACCCATGACATGCAATGCCTGAAGAGGAACAAAAGAGGTGTTGGATTCCTTGAAACTGGAGTTACAGATGGTTGTTAGCCTCCACGTAGGTGCTGGGTTCGAACCCGTGTCTTCTGCAAGAACAGCCAGCACTCTTAACTGCTAAGCCATCTCTCCAGCCCCAGATTATTTTTAATTTTTGAAAGTTTTTCATTAGCATATGTTAATTATACATAATACTAGGTTTCATTATAGCATTTTCGTAACATGTATAAAATGTATTGTGATCTCATCCATCATCCATTAGCCTCTTTTTTCTCCCTCCATGTCTCATTGAGCCTCTCCCAACTCACGGTACCCTTCGGCCTTTATAAACTTACTTTTGAGACTGCTGTGCATTTCTTGAGCATGAAACTTGTAGATGACAACACGACATTGAGTTGCAATGTCAGAAAGAAGGTTGGGTTTGCCTCCTCAGTTTCCCAGGGTGAAATGGGTGTTCAGAAAGGTTACATGAGTTGTAGATGTGGCCAAAGTCCTTAAGGGTAGAACGAGCACCGCGACTTGGTCCACTGGATTCTGAGCTGACCCTGACCTATCTGTTCATTAGTTTTTTTTTGTTTGTTTGTTTGTTTGTTTGTTTGTTTGTTTGTTTTTGATATTTTTGAGGCAGGGTCTCCCTTTTAGTACCAGCTGTCCTGGAGCTCACTCTGTAGACCAAGCTGGCCTTGAACTCACAGAGATCCACCCACTTCTACCTCCTGAGTGCTGGGATTAAAGGGATTAAAGGCACTCGCCACCAGGCCTGGCTTGTTCCATACCATACATCAAAGAGACACCTCCTAAGCTTCCTGATTTGACATCACAGTTGCATTTGTGCTCCTTTTTGTTCTCTATGTTCTGGAATACTCTCTATAAGAAAGGAATTCTATGATTTCTAAATTTCTCCTGTAATGACAGATTTATTCAGACTTTTTATGTGTTTCTGGAGTAAATTGAAATAGATTTTCTGGAAAATTGTTCTGAGACTGGCAATTTTATATGCATAAATTAATAAAGAGAAATCTTTTTTAATCTTTTATTGAAGTTTTGTGTATTTCATACATCACTTCTCAGTTCAATCCAGACTCATTTCCCCCTCCATGCCCCCCACCCCTCCCAAGTTCATGCAGTCTCCCATACCTGTCCTGTTTCCCCTTCTGAGTCTTTTCAAAGTTTTTCAAAGTAGAATAATATTTGGGGGGAAGGGGAGGGAAGAACTCTACTGCTTCAGTCATTTCCCTGTCCCAGTTCTTTTCTTGTTTCCTCCAATCTGTAATGTTTTGACATATGTCACACATGTACTAAATCCCATCTGAAAATAAACTGTATGTTAAAATCCCGTCATCTGAAAATAAACTGTATGTTATTTCCCAATCATTTGGGATTCGCATTTTTCCCTTTTAATTTTATATTGTTATAAAGAGCATTCTTTTAAAATAATTTTCTAGAGCCAAGTATGGTGACACAGGCCTGTAATATTAGCACTAGGAAAGTGGAGACAGGAAGATCCATAGTCCAAAGATAGCCTTAGCTACATAGCAAGTAAAAGGCCATCCTGGGCTACATGAGATCTTGTCACTAAATAAGAATAATTTTGCAACATTTTCCATATCTACTTTATTTCTTCATAATTACATAAATATTTCTACATTTTGTGACCTGTGTGAGAATAATTCACAGCTACTAACCACCATTTATCATCAAACATCTTAGCCCATGTTTATAAAATACAAAGATTTCCTAACATTGTTACAATGATCAAACTCAGTATTTTTTATTTTTATTTATTCTTTGAGAATTTAATATGTTCACAATTAAATACAATCCTATCTATCCCCCTTTCAACTCCTTGCAAATACTCCTACATATATCTGCCTCCCAATTTCATGTCTTTTTCTTTTTCCTGAGAGAAGACCTATTGATATTTGATAGATGCTGGGGGAGGAGAGTCACTTTTCATTGAGTGTGTGGTCACTGGTATGTAGCTCATGTCTCAATAGATGGATACCCAGGCGCATATGGACAGCAGTAAATGGACTTAGTTAGCTATAAATAAAGGACCTTTAATGTCAGTAAAATAATGTTACCTGACATACATCTATTCAAATTTACCAGTCATTCAATTAAGACTTTTACTGCATTTTCCTCCCGATTCTGCATCCAGTCTAAGACCACGCACTACATTTAGTTGTCTTAGCTCTTTAGTCTCCTGTGACAGCTCGTTTTTTTACCTTGTCCTCCCTGTTCCACTACCACGATGACCTCAGGCACTAGGAATTGAATCTAGGTTTTCACATAGGCTAGACTCTTCCAGAGAATTATATTCCTCAGTCTATTTTTTAATTTGTTTTGTTTTTAAGATAGTTTTATGTTGCCAGGTTAGCCTTGCATTCCCTCTATAGTCCAGGCAGTGCTTGAACTAGTAATCCTCATGTCTCAGCTTTCCTACAAAGTCAGACTAGAAGCTCTGTCACCAGATTGGACTCATATCACTGCTTCTGAAGAGCACAAGTTAATCTCATTGTCAAGTGGTTGTCAGTTTGGCTTTGTTTAATTTATTTGTTTAATTTATTATGCTTTTCTGATTTTAATTTTTAGAGTCGGTTTAGACTTGTGATTCTATTTTATTCTATTCATTAATCCTATTACTTTCCAGATTTTATTTTGATGGTAAAATCTTTCCAAATTTGGTTGTATAAGCCTTTCAATCTGGCTCCGAAGTTCATGCTTGATCACTGGCATAAATCTTGGCACAATAAGATGTTATCAGCTTACTTTGTACTTCCTTTGCTCTAGGCCTAGAATCAGCTTTTCCTCTTTTTGTTGGAGACAGTGGTTGAGAGAACAAAATCTTGGCATGAGTTGAGCTCATTGCTAGAGTGTTCCTACTTGTAGCCATCTTCGGTGAGCAGAACTGAGGATGAGTTCAGTACTGGTGTCTCACATTCTAATCAAACACCACAGGGTTCTTCTGTTTCTGCTCCCATGCCAAATATATGTCCTTTCCCCCTCACTGTGAGAACTCTGGCTCCTAGCAATAATTACTTAATCACTCATTTGCTGAGTTTCACAAGCACATAGAAAGTAGTTTCAAAATTACTGGGTTATCACCATGGCAAGCAGCGAAAGGACTAGGAAAGATCAAGGCTTATGCAGAGTTCTAGTTCTTATTTTTAGACAGAGAGAGTACATGGTCAAAAGTTACTTGGGCTGCGTGTGGTAGTGCCGGCTTTTAATCCCAGCACTCAGGAGGCAAAGGCAGGTAGATCTCTGTGAGTTCAAGGTCAGCCTGGTCTACAGAGTGAATTCCAGGACAGCTGGGGTGTACAGGGAGACCCTGTCTCAAAAAGACCCCCCAAAAATGCTTACTTGGATTGGGTCTTCTTTTCTTCTGGGTTTATAATGTTACCAATTTGGTAAATTTGTCTTTCTATCTCTATTTTTGTTCACTTTTAAGGACTTTCTCATTCTTAGTGATTTCATTTCACCTTTTGGATATGTAAAATGTCAACACGATTTTGAGCCTCAAAGCTATAAAATCATACACTCAGAACCCTGAAAATGTTTTGATTTTTCAATGTTTACTACACTTTCCTTCTTGTTCCACAGGTTGCTTACTTGAATATCTATTTTTTTCCATTAATTTGGTTTCAAACACTTCTGAAAAAGTTTTTTATTGGTTATATAATGAATTAATCTTGGGGTGCTGGAAAGATGGCTCAGTGATTAGGAGCACTGGCTGATCTTGGAGAAGACAAGGGTTCAAATCCCAGCACCACATGGCGACTAACAACAATCCATAACTCCAGTTCCAGAAGATCTGACATCTTCTTCTGTCCTCCTTGGGCACATGCCTGCATCTGCACTTACACACATGCAGGCATAACACTCATACACATAAAATAAAAATTTAAAGAAGAAAAAAAATACTCAGATTCTTGGGAGTAGGGGTTTTGTTGTTGATACACTAATTGGGACTGGGTACTCCACAGTCCCCTGTTTTGTGCATCTATGGATCTCCATAATAGTCTCCATTTGCTGCAAAAAGAAGGTTCTTTGATGAGGAGTGAGAGCTACACTTAACTGTTGGTAGGATAAGTATTTAGAACCTAGTTAGAAGCTGTATTTATTTAGGGAAATGGTACTGGAGGAGAGAATTGAAAGACTGCAAGAGCCAAGGGAGCAGGATCCCTACTGAGAGATAGTGTCCTCTAGACATAACAGGGTGGCTGTACCCGTGAGACCTCAACAATATGGTTGAAGAAAAAAGACCTGCATAATGACCACACCAGCCAACATTCCAAAACGGATCGGGGAAATTTCACAAGGTCCTACCCTTAGATGATGGCTAAGAAGAAAGGGAGAATCCGTTTTTTCCAGGGACAAGCCCCCCCCCCATGGGTTATTCAATCCCAAGTGGTCAGCCTTAAGTATATGTACTATGAGCAGCACTAGGTTGTAGGTTGTATGTATACATACAATAATAATAATTATAGAAGAGGTCATAAACGCAAAAGGGAATGGAGTAGGGAAGGAGGGAGTTGAAGTGTGGGGGGGGGAAGGGGTGGAAATAAAGTAAATGCAGTGTATTTATGTATGAAAATCTCAATAATTGTTTTAAATGTAACAAAGAAGGAATTGCTCTTTGAAGAGCTACAAAATGGCTGCTCTTGCAGATGACCCAGGTTTCATTGCCAGGACCCACAGCTAAGAACTGTCTGTAACTCCAGTTCCAGGGGATCCAACATCCCCTCTTCTGACCTTCATGGGCATTGCATGACACAGGTGTACTTACATACATGCAGGCAGTACACTCATACACATAAAGTAGAATAAAAATAATAAATAAAATATTTTAAGTTCAAAGTGGATATAGTTTTTTATTTCCTTGTTGTTATGGTATGACTTTGCTTTAGGAAATAAATTAGATTTTAGAGGTAATTTTTTAAAATACTTGGAATGTGCAGCTTATGGCGTGATCTCTGGCCTCAAGATAGACTGAGGGCCTTTTGAAGAAGTGAACAATGCTGCGGTGGGCCTCTAGGGGAGCAGCTTGTTACCAACAGCCCTGGGAGAACTTTCACTAAATAGCCTTTCCCTGTAACAGAATCAGCATGCCTAGCTTTAAGACACTCCGAGCTCCACCCAACCTGCTTCAACAACTAGCCAGAGGTTAGAGTTAGAAGACAGCTTTCTTTACATCAATCCTATGCAGGTCTCAGGCTTGGCAACAACATCCTCTTCTCCATATCTCCATGGTGACGGGCCTTTAAACAAACAGACAAACAAACAAACAAAAAAACCCATCTTTTGGGTGAGGGTTGATCTAGCTCCAAACAAATCTCCAAGACTCAACTCACAACATGACGGATCACATCACAAAAAGCCCAGTGCTGCCGAGACTGAATTTCTATCATCGGAAACTCCCCAAGATTTGTGCACACACCTGGAAGATTTACATGGGTGGTGGCTAAGGTCCTAGAACTCATGATACACCACCATCCCAATATGAACCGCCTTTTTTTTTTTCCTGAGGCACAATTGACAATATGGGAACACACAAAGATATTCATCTGGTGTAGGGAGACATCCCTCACCCTAGCCCCACCATTTCTGTCTATTGACCTAGGCTGCCCAGCTCATCTGCCCTCTTCCAATGGACTCAATAAACAATTGTTGCTATTCTGAAAAAATTAAAATAAAATAAAATTCTTTGAATGTGACTCAATAAGAGAACATCAACCAGTATGGGTGAGCTTGGCCTTTGATCCTCTACATCAAAGAAAAATAGAAAATACTCTAAGCACTTCAGTTATACATCAATCCTCATACAAAAATGCAATCGTTTTTACTTTCAATTTATCCCACTAGATGTGCTTGTAACAAAAGGTCTAATTTGATTATGAGAGGGATTAATGACCAGAAGCTTAATAATACATTGTTAGAACTGTAACAGATCGATGTACTGCATAGTTAAATCATTTATCATCAAATAAAAGACTAACAGTTGTGAATAATAAAACAAAAATTTCTTTGATTTTGTTGGTCATATCTGTGTTCCTTTCTATTTTAGAAAACCTTCTATTATCACTTATTTCTTAGTATGTTTTACTGTTCTTCTCCTAGCATTTTTAATTAAGTATTTATTCAGTGTGAAGATTTCATATTGCATAGACAGTCAGGTTCTATTATTTTCTATACTATTTTAGCCACTTCTAGTATTTGATTATACAATTTCTTTTATTTTCATTCAATTCTGAATATTTGTCTTGTGTTTTCTCCAATAATTTTTTTTTGTCTTTTCGAGACAGGGTCTCCCTGTAGCCCCAGCTGTCCTGGAACTCACCTTGTAGACCAGGCTGGCCTTGAACTCACAAAGATCCGCCTGTCTCTGCCTCCTAAGGGCTAGGATTAAAGGCGTGCGCCACCACGCCCGGCCTTTAATTATCAAACTATATATTTTCACTTTAGGTCTATTTAACTTATAAATTGTTCAGGCTACATTTTTTTAATTTTCATTTTTTTATTGATGCTTTGTGTATTTCATATATCATTTTCCAATTCAGTTCAGGCATATTTCCCTTTCCCTTCCCCCCACACCCCCATCCCAGATCATGCATTCTGCCATAACTGTCCTGCATCTTTCTCTCAGTTTTTTTCATTTTTTAACAATAAGTAATAATTTATGAATACAAGCATCCTTCATGTAAAACCAATTTGCAAGCAGTTGTGCCCAAACCCACACAGCCCATGGATCCCACCGTCCAGCAGGGGGGGGGGGCTTGTATGTTCAATCAAGTTGATCAAATGAGTGTCCAGACTACATTGCTGTAGTTTCACCATTCACCCCAATCGCAGCCCTTACATTCTACCATGCCCCCTCTTCCACAGATTGTTCCTTAGGCTTAGAAAAGGGGCACAGGTGAATGAGAAGCAAAAGCTTACTTCCTTTGGAGCTGTTGTCTTGGACTCTGGTCAATTCTGGCTGTTTCCTTTCATGGGCTGACAGTTTGCCCAGGAATAACCATTCGATTCTATTAATGAAGCACAAGCAATTAGATATACAGGTATTTAAACAGTACTAATTGTTATGGTAGGTTACTTTGGTATAGACACAGATGTTTGGATGGTATGTTAATCCATGAGTTACATTTTTTCTGTGAAATATGACAGGGTCTTACTGTGGCTTATAACATCTCCTAACCATTAGAGGATGTAAGCTTGTGGCATCAGCCATGGGTTATTCCTCCCAGGAGAGAGCTAATAGCCAATTAGATTTGGGATATACAGGCATATGGTTGCCACTGCTGCACAGTATTTCCAGGCAGGTGAGGTGTAGCTGGTGCTGATGGAGGAGTCTTGCTTGACTCAAGGAGACCTACATTTGCTTTATTGGTTTAGTGGCCCTTGGTAGCACTCTCTGGTATTCCAGAGACCATCTGTACACTTGCAAGTGTGGTCTCAATACATCTTTCCCATGTTTACATCAGGTCTTTGACAGCAGGGTCTTATCACTTCTCTTCTTGCAGGTATACCAGTTTAGAGGCAAGGGACTTAAAACTTAAGTTTGCTTCCCAAGTTAATCACATACAGTCACCAAAAACAACATGGGTGAATTTGATGAAATCTGTGCCTTGATTCCACCCTATAGGTATGTATAATACAACTGCCTTTTTGAGACCCATGGGTCAAAAAACAAAAACCTAAAATGAAAAGGGGGATACAGATAGATATGAAACCTTTTTGTCAAAAACCATGCAATTCAAATCTTAAAACTAACTACGGGAAAAGATTTGTATGTTCCAACAGGTCAAAATGTCACCAACTTAATGGCTGAGAAAGAAAAGATACAGCTTTACATTGAGTAGGATGTACCAGAAAGTGCCAGCAGAAAGGTTGGCCCGTCTGAACATTGAAAGGAAGAAAAGCCTCAGATTGCTACAAACATCAAACCCCTCTGTGGATCCTACTTGTAACAACTATTTATAATGAGTTACCTTCTAGGTGCCGCAAAGGTTTTAAAATGAGAGACTTTCTTATGTCCCCCCCCCCATAGAACAAGGAGAAATATGATGATGATGAGGTCGTTCTCCAACTGTAAATTGGAGCCAACTGTTATAGAGGTAACCTCTTATAAAACCGGTAAAACTGCCTTCTTTAATTGACTAATAGACATAGGAACTGTGAAAAGGATTATTGTCTATTCAGAACCAAATATAATACTAAAGTCTCTTTAAGCTATGCACTTAAGCAAAATGTATTAACACAGGAGCTCTGACATCAGCAATGGATTATTCTGCCAAGGAGATGTTGGCCAGGGGATCCAAAGCCCCACAAAAGGTAAAGGCTCCTTGCCTGAGGCTACGTTTTTAATACAATCTGAAAATAACAGAAGAATTAATTCATTGAAAAGTATCAGAATTATCTTACATTCTTTATTGTGTGTGTGTTTTTTGTGCTTTTTTTTTCTTCCCCTTTTTTGCCTTTTTGGTGGTATATGAATCAAGACTTTGTGTTGAAAAAGAAAGAAAAACCTTTTCACTACAAGGACAAATGTACTTAGTTATTTCAGATAAAGCACTAATTCTCGGGCAAGATCAAATGAGCAAGCCTATCTACCTATTCAGCCACAATATTCAACTTCCAGCTGCAGCATCCTCTCATGGAGATCCTTGTAGCAGTTGCTGAGTTCTTGGGGCTCAGCTGTTACCGCTGCTACCTCTAGAAAACAAATGCATCTACTGCTACCCTTGATAGGTACGGGGTCTCCTTTCCAGTGGTATGCAGGTACATTGGACCTAATCCAGGCCTCATGCAGATGTCCTCATTGCAAGAGAGGCCGGGGAAGTAAATTTCTGTCTTCTACACTGGGAAAGGCTTTGACACTTCAGGGGAAGTAATTTCTCATACAGATGAGGAATGATCACAGTTACCAGACATCTCAAAACGCCATGGGTGACATTAAACTACCAAAATTATGCCACTGAACAGAGTTGGAAACACATGCTACTACTGGCTCTGTGAGCTAGTCAACATGATTGCAGCATAACACTGTAAGGAGCAATTATGGAAATGAAAAAGTGAAAAGCAACAAATTGCATTTGTTGGCTTTTTGTGTCCCATTTTCCCCCTTTGGTAGCCTGGAAGTCAGACATCTTATTTCTCTGATTTACTCTTAGTCACTCTCAATTCTTAACCACTTATGCTTATACTATTATGTAAATATCTAGAATGAATAAACTTCCATATTTACTCCAAATAAGGTAAGCATACTATAACTGCTATGGTTCCAATGTGATATGGCCCCAACAAGGTCATGTGTTTGAACACTTGGTCCCGAGCTCATGAATCTGTTTGAAGAGTTTATAAAATCCTTCCTGGGTCGGATAGCCTGGCCCAACTTCCAGTCTGTTTTGTGCTTCCTAATCCACAGAGATGAGAGGGGATTGAGGAATCCCACTAGAACAGCCCAGATGTGGGACATGGAGCCGCTGCTGTCATGCCTTCTCTGCTGTGAGTGGACTGAATCCCCTCAAACCTTGAGTCCATCCTTCCTCCCCTATGTAGCTTCTGATCTGGTATTTGGTAGCAGCAATGAGAAAAGTAACTAATGTAATCCCGAAGTCTCTGGCTTCACTGTCTTCTCTCTTCCTCTCTCAGGTGATCATCTCAGATTTTTCCTTTCTCTATTATTTTTGAATAATATTTTAATTTATTCTTGAGAAATTTCACACATGTACACAACGCATTTTCATCTTTTCCACACCTACTACCTCCCTCCAACTGCCCCAGTCCTCCCCAACCTGCCTTTCTCCCCAACTTCATGTTATGAGACCTTATGTGCATGGTTGTACAGCCATCCACAGAGTATAGGCTACTCAGCAGTCATTTTTAATTCTATATTTTTATTCACTGCATTACCTATAAGCATTCTGCAATTATTTAGACCTGGTCAATGTTGTATTTTCAGTTTTTAATTTCCATAATTGTTCCTTCCATTGCTATACTGTGACCAGGTCACAACAGCCCACAGAGCCAGTCGTTAGTATTTCTTTTTCTTTGTTTGGTGTTTTTTTTTTTTTTTTTTTTTTTTTTTTTTTTTTTTTTTTTTTTTTTTGTGCTTTTTAAGGCAAGGTCTCCCTATACCCCCAGCTGGCCTGGAACTTGCTCTGTAGACCAGGTTGGCCTTGAACTCACAGACATCCTCCTGCCTCTGCCTCCTGAGTGTTGGGATTAAAGGCGTACGCCACCACGAGCGGCAGTATTTCTTTCCACCTCTGTAGCATCATTTTGGTAGCATAATGTCAGCTATGGTGGGAGTGATTTGTTTGACACAAATCACCCCTTTCCCCAGAGAGCCAATCGTTAAACATTTACCAGCACACCACTGGTTTCTCATATGTCAAGTCATTCTCTTTATTGTATTACTTAAATTTTAGTACACTATTTCAAAGGGCTCATGAATAATAAAACCTATTACTATGCATTTGCAATCATTCTTGAATTTTGCCTAAGAACAAGATTCATTCAAGAGACTACTAATTGCCTAGCTAAATCCTAAGTCCACTTTCCCTTTTTTTCTCGGAAGTAAACTTCAAATAATAGCAGAGAATACCAATGTTTTGCAAAAGCACTGTGCTTTTTAGTTCTTTTCAGCCAAGAATATTCACCTGACCAAGTTCTAGTCAACGACTTTCAATAAATACTCTATGAAACTTCTAGAAAGCCTTCATATAGAGAACTGACAAGTCTGGGGATTTATCTTATTTTTCCTTCTACTTCCTTCATTTGGCTGTGTGGATCAGAGATAAGATAGCTGGAGCCCCAGAAGCCATACTGGACTGTAAGGTTTCCTGAGGGTAGAAAATCGTATCTTGAAAATGATGATAACAGATAGATAAAAGAGACTGAGAACTGAAAACATCTTGGAGCTGGGTCTGTAGTATATGACTTGGATTTTTGGATCATTTCCATATCTTTTTCTTTTTAGTTTATAATTTGGAAGAACTCTTCTACAAGTAAGTAATGCCATCTTTGGTGACAACTATTCTACCATTCAATCATTCTACCAAACTTTTAATTGGCAGTCAATTTTTTTAAATATCTGAAACAAATTTCCTAGTCTCAATACTGTAATATAATTGGGGCTAAAGGGCAGGGCTCCAGCTAACCCAGTCTAGCCTCAAACTTGATATGTAGCCAAGGATAGTCATGAACCTTTGATCCTCCTGCTTCCATTTCTTTAATGCTGTGACTACAGGTGTGAACCATCATGTCCAGTTCACGTGGTGCTGGCGATGAAACCCAGAGTTTTGTGGATGCTACGCCAGCACACTACCAGCTGAGCTATATCCCCAACCCAATGGATTTAGGATTTAAATAAGCTCTTCTTCCTTTTGATGAGCTCTTCTTTAGATAAATATTCAATATTCACATTACTGAATACAACCCCAAACTAGATATTCAAATGATTTCTTGATTTCTGAATTTTATCTTCCAAGTTACTATCTGGTGCTGCACCTCTCTCTGTAAGCCCCTTGGGGAGAAATACAATGCGAGTTGTATTTTGTGACATTTGTGTTTAAATTTACTAATAAATATTTTTTAAATTCCAGAACAAATAATTTGAAAAGAAATTTTCATCCTCAAATCATTTCAAGGCTGAAGTCTGAGGATATCAGCTGGTAAAGNTCAAATTCCACAAAACAAACTGAGTCCTTGGGTGGGGCATTAGGCTTGGAAGAAGAGGAGTCTTGGTTTGTGTAACTGTTGCTTAAATAAAAAACAACACAAAACAAAAATCCCAAAAACCCACAAGTATCAGGCTGGAGCAATGGCTCAGTGGTCAAGAGCAGCACTGAGAGGCCCCAGGTTTGATTCCTAGCTCCCTCTGTAACTCCAGTTGCAGGGGATCCAGCCCCTCTTCTGACCTCCATGGGCATTGCACAACACAAGTGCACTTACACACACGCAGGCAATACAGTGATACACATCAATTAAAAATAGCAAACTAGCTCTTCACTGTCTTTCATTTGACTCTCTTAGTTGTCCAACTACAAAGGTTTATCAGAGTCTGAAGCTGCAGCATCATCTTCATTTTCATGTAGAAAGCTCCAAGTCATGTTGGGTCTGTAGGAGAAAACCGTTATCCTGCATCTGTAGCCATTCCACTCCATCTATGTTTTCTTCTTCCTTCTTGTCTGTCAGAAGAGTTCTCGTCATGCTGAGCTTCATTGTGTGGCATTTGTATTTCAGCATTGCTTTATCATTTCCTTCTGGATCCACATGTTCAACACATTTTTCAAATATAACACGGGTCCCAAGAGTATCTTCATATTCCCCAGCAAAGACATAGCTGTCCTCTTCATCAGAAATAGGAAGTTCTGTTTTCATGAAAACTCAAGATGGAAACGTTTCTCTTATTAACCCGTCCTGACATTTTTGAAAAGAGGTTTTATATAAAATCATTGCCTATGTAACTTTCAGTTGGCTCACCAGTTTGTTGTTATTGTTGACCGTACACATATTCCCAGTTATAGCACAACTTGTTCCAGAATCATGCACAACCAGGCATGAATTAAATTTTTAAAAATATGACTTAGATGACTTTTGGGTCCCTTCTATGATTAGTACTTTTCTTTTAATGAGTTATTTACCTCAGGTTTTTTTAATGTATTTTATTGTTATTAAACTTTTTCATGCATCATGCATTATTTCTCAATCCAATTTGGACTCATTTCCCTTTCCATGCCCCCCACCCCACCCGGGTTTGTGCATTCTGCCATGCATGTCTTGAATCTTTTTCTGGGTCTTTCCAGAGTTTTTTCCAGTGCAGAGTATTATTGTTTTGGGGAGAACTTCACTGTTTCTGTTGTGAGTTTTTTTTTGTCCCTGTTCTTTTGTTGTTGTTCCCTCCAACCTGTATTGATTCAACGCACACACACATATATGTATATATATGCATATATACACATATGTATATATATATGTGTATATACATGTGTGTGTGTCTCACCTATACTAAAATTACATTGTCTGAAAAAATAGCAAAATAAAATTTTTTCAAAAAGCAAGTATCAATTAAGCATTTGAGCCCTTTTTTGGCCTCTGTGAGCACCGGCTCACACACACATAAACATATACACATAATTAAAAAATAAAATAAGCTCTTTTAAAAAAATTAAATGAGTATCTTTCGTTAATGGATTAGAGATTGAGGTGACTACATCTATAAACTTTTGGAATTTTGATCCTGTAGATAGTGGGATCCTGTCCTTGTGATATTAGTCAGTATTTTAGAGCCCAAAAGGATCCAAACATTCACTCTTGCAGATCATAATGCTTGGTGGGATTTAGTTGGTCCTTATGGTATGCCTCAATCAAGAACTGTTTCTCTCGACATTTAGAATGGAGAATTCCAATCTATCAATGTTCTAATTTTCTTAGTCATCATGCTTTAAAATTATGAAATAAAGGCAGCATTATATGTCAGTGCCTTGTCCTGGGTTCTTGAGAAAATGTGGGAAAATAAACATGCTTCAGAAAAATATTTGCTAAGCACATTGGAGGGGAAGTGACATGTCGTTACTGGTAACAACCAGGTCTGAAGTCTGATTATAGGAATGAATGAATGAAGTTCAGGGAGAGTATGTCCAGGATGTAGGAAGGATTGTCTCTATGTATCATTGAAGCCACCAAAATTAGGAGCAGATGGAGTGCTGGAGACAGTGAAGGTGTGTCCAGTCCTAAAGTACACAAGAAATCAAGGGTCTGCGGATGACCTCACTAGGAAAGGAGTAGGAAATGGCTTGGTTTCACATCATGAAATGAAAGTTAGGGTGCTCTTGTAGAGAGAAGGAGGGTTTGGAGATGGCAATGAAAAACAGGAAGGACTCAGGCTCTACTTCCAGATGTAGTGGTGTGAAGGATGGTATCAGAAAAGGGAATATTCACTACGTACAAAGGCTACAGGGGTGAGGGTAACAATGCTAAGCACACTGTTCCTTTGTGCCTCATTTATCTGCAAAATATGCAAATCTGATATTAAATATCAGCAAATATCAGTCTGATGTCAACAGGTATTTTGTTGTCTAAACAGCAAAATATAAAGACTTGAGCTGCATTCTCTTCTTGACCCATTTTTACTAGAAGAGAATTAATGTAAATCTTTGAGAAAGCAGACACCATCGTTTCAGGCTGGGCCCCATTATTCAGGTCATCCTGAGTGCCACTGTCTGGTCTTCAGTGAGACCAATTAAGAAACTTGATTTTTGTTGTGGCATTCACACAGAGGTGATTAGGCTTAGGGAGGCTGACTCACACTAACCAAATTTACAGGGAACTAACTGATTAAATGAAAATCCAATTGATGAATTGACCCTGAGAAATGGAACTGCCAGCCAGTCAACATTTGTCTGTCAGAAGAAAAGATACTTGGAAAACAAAATTAAAGTCCAAAGGTTGCTGAAAGAGTGAGGCATTAGAAGGGGGACTGATCAGGGACCTGACTCTCATGGTCACTGCTACAGGCTCACTGACTATGTTCCTGACAGCTCTCCTTTTTCACACTCTGAAATAAAAAACCTCTCTACTATGCAACAGCCCAGCAAACCCAGAAACATCAAGCTGCTGCTATCACCCAGTGGACCTAATGCTTTTAAATCAAAACCCACCTTTAGTTCTGAAAACTGTTTCTCTACAACCTGTTCTATTCCCTGAAATCCTCCTTCCCTTTTTGCTCTAACAGAAACTCAACTCTCCCCTGAGGACTCCCTCACCCCTGTAGCCTTTGTACGTAGTGAATATTCCCTTTTCTGGGTCCTTCCTGTTTTTCATTGCCATCTCCAGACCCTCCTTCCCTCTACAAGAGCACCCTAACTTTCATTTCATGATGTGAAACCAAGCCATTTCCTACTCCTTTCCTAGTGAGGTCATCCGCAGACCCCTGATTTCTTGTGTACTTTAGGACTGGACACACCTTCATTGTCTCCAGCGCTCCATCTGCTTCTAATTTTGGTGGCTTCAGTGATGCGTAGAAACAATCCTTCCTGCATCCTGGGCATATGCTCCATGCACTTCACTCATTCATTCCTATAATCAGACTCCAGAACTGGTTGCTACCAGTAACGACATGTCACTTCCCCTCCAAAAGTGATTTCCACCACCTCTTCTCCTACCACTCCAGTAACTACCACTGTATCATCTCTTATCTAGGTTACTCCAATATCCTCCTACTGCATTTTGCTAGAACACATGCCCCATTATGGTTTGTTTTCAACACAGTCTCCAGAACTGACTTTGTTAATCAGAGAATTAAGACCACAACATCTATCAGTTCTAAACTTTCCAGTAGCTTTCTATTTCTCTTAAAATCAAAGCCAACATCTTTGCAATGAAGCTCTATGTAACCAGGTATACATCTCATCATCTTGCTGATATTATTCACTGGATTCCAACAATCCTGGCCTCTTTCTCCAGCCTGTTATGATGCCTTGAGCACTTGTGTTCCAGCTATTTTCTCTGCTTGTAGCCATCTTCACTCATATGGACCTGTGGCTCACTCTTCAACCTCTTATAACTTTGCATCTATAACCAAATTATTTGAAATCACTTCACATTTATTTACCCAGCCTCCTCCATATTCTTTCCTGCTTTCGTTTTAGTTTATTATATTTGGTTGCTTTATTTTTTCATTTCATTTATCATCATACAAGTTATTGCTTCTATTTGTCTTGCTTATTGTCTGTGCTCCACTTGACCCCCATTAGAATATTAGCTACTCAAGGAAAGGGAGTATTTTTACCTATTTCATTCAATCTGTATTCACAGGGACTAGAGGAACACAAACGTCATGGTAAATACTTAATAGATGTATTTAAAAGAGCTAGGGTGAGCTGGGCATGGTGG
This sequence comes from Rhizomys pruinosus, assembly GCA_009823505.1. Lineage (NCBI taxonomy): Eukaryota > Metazoa > Chordata > Mammalia > Rodentia > Spalacidae > Rhizomys > Rhizomys pruinosus. Next base: position 809,276 of record VZQC01007915.1, read on the forward strand.
TGCATGCCTTTGATCTCAGCACTTAGGAGGCAAAAGGAGGTGGATCTCTGTGAGTTCCATGCCAGCTGGGGCTATAGGGAGACCCTGTCATAAAAAGACCAAAAGAAAAAGAGAGAGCTATGGTGTGGTGGTGCATGCCTTTAATCCCAGAACTTGGGAGACAGAGGCAGGTGGATCTCTTTGAGTTCAAGGCAAGCCTTGTCTACAGAGTGACTTCCAGGTCAGCTGGGGTACAGGGAGACCCTATCTCAAAAAGACAAAGTAAGAGGTAGGGAGACAATAAAAATGTTTAAAGTAGAAAGATTTCTGTATGTTTTGTCTCTGGGAAACTATAAGTTGGTATTAGAGTGATAGCTTTCTAAATTCAATGTAGTGATCTAGATTGTATCCCAGAACACAGAAAAGTCATTATTGGAAAATCTGACAAAAAATCTTAATAAAGTATTATCATATTATTACCAAAGTTGCTTCTTGTGACAAACGTACATGGCGATATAAGGTGCTAACATTAGTAGGAAATGAATAACAGGGTGAATGTGATCAGAATATATTGTATGAAATTCTCAAAGAACTAATAAAAATTAGGACAAAGGTGACTGTGGAGCCACATTTTAATTTGAACATCAATGAATATATTGTAAAAGAACATATTCAGATAATTTTGTATTATATATGCACCGCTTCACTATCATATTCTAAAACCAGAAAATGAAATGCCATATATTTAGATCCTCTCTGTTTATCTTCATGATTCACACTTTAGATAAGTCAAAGTTAATTAAGAAAAATAAGCAGGTAGACAGAGACTTCTATGGAAGAGGTAAAGGTAATGTGGGGTTGTTTTCCAGGCCTTTCAAGAGTGAGGGCATTGTTGGGTTTGTGATGTCTCAGTGCACTTCAAAGCGTACTGGCAGACACCTCACTAAAACTGATCTTTCCCAGCTTCCATTGGGATTGGTTTCAGCTCACCAAAGAACATTGCTTTAACTCACAAACAACAACAAAATTGCCCCAAGGCTCAAGACAAAGTTTTATTATTTTTGCTTATTCTCATTCTCTCTCTTCTACTTTCAGTGTTTCTCAGTGAGGCATTGTCCTGGGTTCTTTGTTTTTCTGTCTCCACTTAGGACACAAGCACCTACGTGCTTTGAATTGACAAAGGACTTTCATCTCTATTAATTCAGTTTGATATTGCTAATCTCAAAAAGTTTAGATCTTTCTGGTCACACAGGAGACCAAAATTCAGAGTTGGAACTAAGACAGAAATCCAAGAGAATCTGATTCCAAGTTCAGTGCTCTGCCCACCCGAACCTACTCTTCAGCCCTTAATATACAGCCACCCTGTACTGGCAAAGCAGGTGGAGAAGAACTGAACACAAAGAGATGCTGTTCTGAAGGGGGACATGGAAAGTTGAATCAATGTTACTGTTGTTCCCACAAGAGAGAGAATAAAAGGACAATGTCTGCAGATTGACCTATAATTTTTGTCCCCAGTAAATGGAAGATGAGGAAGAGGGGTGAGAAATCACAGGTGGAAGAGACAAAGAGGAGTCTTCCAGAGGACAAAGAAGAAACATTGCTCATAATGTGGAAGTATGATAACTAGAGCTTTATTGTGTGAGGGAGGCCTGAAGCATAGACTGTATGTAAGCTATGTAGATTTCATATGTGATTTTGACAGAGTTCCCACTATTTCAGTCTGTCACTCATTCTTGTTTCTAATTATACTCCAAGCCCTTTCTCTTGGGCACAGGTGAAAGAAGGCATTTAGTCCTGGATCCTACATTGACTCCTTAGTTGCAGCAACCAAAAGCACAATTCAGAGGTATCTCTGGATAGTGCTTGCTGGGATTTCTGAAAGAAGTTTGCCTCTTGGGAACCATGTTGAGGTCAGTTAGCTAGAGCTGCTCCTGCTGCAATCGTCTCCTCCTTTCTGAAATGCTTCTAGATAGATGCCTCGACTTTACTGTGTTGTCTTCCCTTCTGGCTTATTGTCTCATTTACATTCATCCTCCCAATGAAAATGTCCTCTTGGGGCCCTACGCACTATAGGCAGGGCCATTCCTGGCCAGGTGGGCCTGAGCTGTGTAACAAACATAGCTGAGCAAGCCAATAAGCAGCGCTCCTCCATGGTCTCTACTTTAGTTATTGCCTCCAGGTTCCCACTTTAGCCCCAGCCCTGTAAGATGTAATATACCCTTTTCTTGCCCTCACAAAAAGTCTTCTTGGCACAATTTAGTCATCACCTGTCTTGGCATCAACCACAGATTTTGCTAGACTTTATTGTGTTCTTACAAAAAATATCAACAATCAACAAGTGTTCAAGGTAAATGGCAGCGGGATCATGGTATGATCTGCCAAAACCTTTACAAAATGCTTTCTAGCCGAGCGTGGTGGAACACGCCTTTAATCCCAGCACTCGGGAGGCAGAGGCAGGTGGATCGGTGAGTTCAAGGCCAGCCTGGTCTACAGACCCAGCTCCAGGCCAGGTGGGTCTAAAGGGAGACCCTGTCTCAAAACTACCAAAAAAAACCCCAAAACAAAAAATAAATGCTTTCTAAGAAATAAAAGACAGTCCTCTCCAAAGCATTTATCACGGTGATTTATTACTATTATTTATTAATATTTCTTTAGGGGCTGGCAAGATGGTTCAGTAGGCAAGCATGAAGACTTATATTCAAATACTCAGCACCACATTGATAGCCTGAAATGGCCACACATGGACCTTTTATTCCAGCAGTGTTAGAGGCAGAGATGAGGGATCACTGGGGTTTCCTGGTCACCACCCTAGCTCTATGTTCAAGAAGAAACCCTACCCCAAGGAGATATGGTAAAGAATGATACTGCAGATACCCCAAATCCTTCTCTGGCTTCTACACATGGTCCTGCACTCAGCCCATATATACATGCACACAATATGTGCACACACAAATATGTGCACACACATATAATAATAATGATTAATATTAATATTTTTCCAATTTTGTGTCACTATACCCAAATTTGTAGATTCCTATAGGACATTAATTTTTTTCTGATGATACGTGTAAATAAATAAACAAACATCAAAGGTTGAAATAGTTCTAAAAGCATTTTCTATGGACAATTTATTCCAACCACAGTGCAGAGTCAGTATTTTAATCCTGAAGTGTTGTCCTTTCTCCCCCGTGTACAGTTCCCTTCTCTTTTGTCCTAATCATTCTTTGTTGTATATTTTAGGCCCCACCTAACATTGAGAACTACAGCTATCTTCGTATTGCCTAGATACTTATGGTTGGTTTTAATCACAGAATTCATTAATTGTTTTGATATGGACTTTACAGTGTGTTTATGTGTGTATGTAGCAGAGATAAAGAGACCTTAATGCAGAAATGGGAGGAAGCAACAGAGAATAACAGAATACATGTGACTTGAAAGCTGAAAGTGGGCTATTGAGAGTACAAATGGGACCAAGTGTCTGGAGCGGAGGAGGAGACTACAGTGGGGATAAAGAGCCAACAAGAACAAAATATCTATGAAAATTCCTAAAAAAATTCCATAATGAAGTCCTCTACTTCCTATGCTAATTTTCAAAGCACTAGTACTTTTTAAAAGGACTACCACTTTGGTTATCTGGAGTTTGGGCTTCCAGCAGTTATAACCACGTGGAACATGGGTATATAAGCCATAAGAAAACAAAATAGCTTGTAAAAACTGAGAGCAAGAGCCGTCTGCAAGAGTCCTATTTATTGATCAGAATGGGAGTAAATATTGGCTTCACAAGTGTGATGGTCAGTTTTACATGTCAAAGAAGCAGGCAACCATGCTCAGTTATTCCACAAAATACTAATTTAGATGTTGTTGTGACTATCTTTTTTACATGTGATTGACATCTACAATTAGCAGAATTTTAGAGCATTACTGTCAATCAACACGTTGGGCCCTGTCCAATGAATCACAATGCCTTAACAGCTAAATTGCAGTTTTCCTGAAAAAAGAAGAAACTCTGCTTCGGCCAACAGTTTCTAATATTTGTCCTTTCTAATAAGTCATCCTATACGTTTTAGAGTTTGTTAGCGAATTTTTTTCATCATGTAAACTAATTCAGGTGTGTGTGTGTGTGTGTGTGTGTGTGTGTGTGTCTGTGTGTCTGTGTGTCTGTGTGTCTCTGTGTGTTTGGGTGTGTGTGTATGTGATTCAACACTACAGTAAAATAAACACTAAACAAAGGATGCTTAGCCAGGTTTTGGGATACATACCTGTAATCCCAGTACTTGGGTGACAGATGCAAGAAAATCTCCATCCATGAGTTCAAGGCCAGCTAATTTATATAGTAAGCCCTTGTCTCAAAGCTACAAAACAATACTGCTTTGGTTACAGGACATAGAGAAAACAAGATGGACCTGAGCTGAAACTTCGTCCCTGTTGGGTAGCTTTCATAATGCAAGAGGTACTATGCACACTGCTGAGGCAAACAGTTATCAACAGCCCTACTCAGCTGTGGATCCTATACAGATCACCACTGATCTTCCAGGCACATTGTGGTTGTCCCTGGTGAAATAGTGGCATTCCCATAAACTAAACATTAGAGGCCCAATTCCACAGGTCAGAATTCACATCTAGTATTGAAATCTGGTTAAAAGTCTAAGCCAGGCGTGATGGTGCACGCCTTTGATCCTAGCACTTGGGAGGCAGAGGCAGGCGGATCTTTGTGAGTTCAAGGCCAGCCTGGTCTACAGAGTGAGTTCCAGGCCAGCTGGGGCTACGTGGAGATCCTGTCTCGAAAAGACCAAAAAAAAAGTCTATAGCATTTTTAAATGGTCATGATGTTCCTGTCACATTGCCCACTGAATATTTATGGTTATGCTCAAAGATTAGTGCTTCTCAATAGCAAAGAGCTGGAACCAACCCAAATACCCCCCAACAGATGAGTGCATAACAAAAATGTGGTACATCTACACAGTGGAGTTCTATTCACCAGTAAAGATGACATCATGAACTTTGCAGGTAAGTGGATGGAACTCAAAGCCATTATGCTAAGTGAAATAACACGGTCCCAGAAAAACAAGCAGAGAATGGTTTCCCTCATTTGTGGATGCTAACACCAAATCCCCAGATGAAAGGGAAGCTGAAAACATTATTGTTATATTTCTTTTTATCTGAAAGCATCTGTGCTGTTATAGTGTGAATCTCTTAACAGGCTCTAAAATTGACCTACCACTTCTTTTCTTTTTTTTTTTTTTTTTTTTTTTTTTTTTTTTTTTTTTTTGGTCTTTTTGATACAGGGTCTCCATGTAATCCCAGCTGTCCTGGAACTCACTCTATAGACCAGGCTGGCCTTGAACTCACAAAGATCCGCCTGCCTGTGCCTCCCAAGTGCTAGGATTAAAGGCGTGCGCCACCATGCCCAGCTTCCTACCACTTATTTTCAGACTTTGTAATTACTGTATATGGATGGAAGATACATATGCATATCTTAGAGTAATATAAAATTAAAGGGGAGGGGCTGGAGAGATGGCCTAGTGGCTAAGATCTCCGACTGCTCTTGCAGAGGACCCGGGTTCGATCCCCAGCACCCACATGGCAGCTGAGAACCGTCTTTAATTCCAGTTCGAGAGGAATCCGACACCCTCTTCTGACCTCCACGTCATTGCATGAAACGGGTGCACCAAACTACATGCAGACAGTACATTCATACAATAAATAAATGAATTTTAAAAAGTTAAAAAAAATTAAAGAGGAAAATGTGAATGCTTAAACATATTTCAGAGGTCATAATTTTGATACATATGTGATGGTTATATAGGCATATGCTGGAGTAATACAAAGGGGACAGAACAACAACATAAGGACTGGGTCAAAGAACTGACTGATACAGTTAAACTCTGCCCAAAACAACAAGCCTCTGCAGTGAAAAACTTTGGAAAGACTGAGAGAAAGATGTAAGACATGTATGGCAGAATGGTGAACTGGGGTGGGGTGGGGTGGGGGGCAGGGAGAGGAGAACGTGTCTAAATTGGACTGAAAGATAATGTATGAAGTACACAAATCATCAATAAAAGTATTTAAAAAAAGATCAGTGCTTCTATCAGCTTTGGTCAGAGAAGCTTCTTTTTTTTTTATTTTTGCTACATAGTCTCAAAACTGGCCAAAGTGCTGAGAAGAAGTGACTATTGAGTGTTCAGCTCTATAGGACACGTGGTTCCCAAGGCTGTGTGTACATTGCAGAAGAGGCAGAAAGGATATGAGATATGGAAGAAGGGGTGGAATTTTTTGGAACATGATTTCCCTAGCATAACATATTTGTTGTACTCTTGAATTTTCAGCAGCTGTATAATACCTGCATATATTGGGCCTGTATTAGTCACTTTTCTCTTGCTGTGATAAAACTACCATGAGCAAGGGAACTTATGAAAGGAAGAGTTTCTTTGAGCTTATGATTGACGGTTCCAGGGAATCAGAGTCCATTGTGGTGGGAAGCATGGTGGCCGGGGCTGGAGCAGCAAGCTGAGGGTCACATCTTGCAATGAGCACAGGAAGCAGAAAGAGCGAGAGGCTGGAGACCACAAGGCTTATTAAACTCACTAAGCTTGCCCCCAATAACATATTTCCTCCAGCACAACCACACCTTCTAAGACCTCCAAGAACAGTGCCACCAACTGGAGACAAAATGTCTGAATACTTAAAGCCTATGGGGGACACTCATTGAAACCACCACAGGGCCCATCAACAATCCTTCATCTAGGCGGTGAGGAGCCTATGAGGCCTCATTTCTCCCTGAGGATTTATACATTATTAATGGTTACTTGGAGAGGAAGACATATTTTCTTCAGTGATGTGGCCAATGGTAAGGTGTCCATGTACCTGTAAGCAATGTTAATGAAACTCCTTGTGTTTCCACAAAAACAAATGAACAAATAAAAAATACCCACATGAAAATAGGATAAGAACTAGCTGGGGGGGGTGATTAGCAGGAGTAGGAGGGAAACAAATGAGCGAATAAGGTCAAGTCACATTATATGTGTGTGAAAAGTCATAAGAAAAGCTATTATTTTGACAGTTGGGATGCAGAGGCAGGCAGATCTCTGTGAGCTCAAGGCTACATAGTGAGTTTCTGGCCAGCTGGGGCTACAGGGAGACCCTGTCTCAAAAAATACCAAAACTCTCACCATTATTTAAAAAAATTAATATATACTAATAAAATATTATTTAAAATTACAAAACAAAAAGGCAAAATGTATACTTGAAGCATACACACTGACAAGTGAAGTTAATAGGAGGAGTGATGCCAAAATCACTGAAACATCCTGAAAAGGTTAGATTATATTAGATGTACTGAAGACATAAATTAGAATACAATAGTTAAAGGAGCAAGTTTAAATTATCTGGAAAATAAATCCCTTTACAGCCCTCTAATCTCAGAAGATACTGTAATTATAAAGAATTTGTTTGCTTTCAAAATTTTGTTTGGACTCACTACCAAAAGATTGTCTATATTAAATGAGAGCCCAAGTCAAAACCTTGGGAAACATTCCAAGCTCTGTAAGCTAAATAAATTTTTCCATTCTTTTTCTAAGACAAAGGGTATGTCATTGAAAGATTTCATGCAATGGGATAGCATGATCACATCTGTGTACCAAAATGATTACACTGCTTGCCAGATGAAAACCAAACATGGAGGAGTCAAAATGGAATTGGGGAGACCAGTTAGGAAATTTGCAATAGTCCAAGCCATGTGAGAGCACAGTGGGCCTAGGACTAGGGTTTGGGCAGTGGCAATAAAGAGAAGTAGGTAGATTTCTTTGCAATTTGCAGAGTAAGAGTGGTTGGGACGATCTGAGATACTACATATGAGGATGGAGGAGTGGGATGTTTCAATAATAACTGCTGGGATTCTAGCTCAGGGAATAAGATAAATGGACATGTTACCAGCTGAGATAGAGTACAGTGGAAGAGAGCCAGGTCTGGCTGAGGAGGATGCTGGAGAGAGACGGAGGAGCATGAGTTCCTTTAAGATCATTTTATTTGATTCCCTAGGCTTAGAAAAGGGGCACAGGTGGATGAGAGGTAAAACAGTCCACTCTCTCTGGAGCTGTTGACTTGGACTCTGGTCAATTCTGGCTGTTTCCTTTCATGGGCTGACAGTCTGTCCAGGAATAACCTTTCGATCCTACTAATGAAGAACAAGCAATTAGATATATAGGTATTTAAGCAGCACTAATAGTTATGGTAGGTTACTTTAGCATAGACACATGTTTGGATATGTTAATCCATGAATTACAATTTTCCCCCCTGTTAAATATGACAGGGTCTTACTGTGGCTTATAACATCT
>VZQC01007915.1:826924-845706 GCA_009823505.1 Rhizomys pruinosus
GCCATCTCTAATTCCTCCTCTGTGAAGTCTCTATTCAGATCTTTGCTCCATCTTTTGAGTGATTCATTTGTTTTCTTTCTTCTTTGTTTTTTGAGTAGCTTGTATACTCTGGAAATTAATGCTTTGTCAGATGTATCTGCTGTGAAGGTTTCCTCCCATTCTGTGGGTTTTCTCTTCACTTCCTTTATTGTTTCCTTTGATGTACAGAAGATTTTATCCAAAACTCTGGAGGTGATAGAAGAGAAACTTGGCAGCAGACGTAGGTGTAAGACTTCTTAAATCAGACAGCAGCTACTTTTTTTTTAAACCAGGGATAAGAAACTCGGGACAGAAAAGATGGTTCAGTGGGTAAAGACGGTTGCCGTGGAAGTTTGACAACCTGAGTTTAATCCTGGGAATCTAATACCAAAAAGTTGTCCTCTGACCTCTACTCAAGAATTGTGTCATTTGCACAACTAAACACACACATACAGAGTAAGTAATAAACTTATAACAAAGTAATAGGGGGCTAGAACATATTGAATGAGGAAAGAAGGTGGATATAATCAAATCCCCCCAAGCCTCAGGGACCATTGCAGAACAGGGGGGCAGAAAGTTTGTAAGATCCAGGCTTAGTGCCTGTACATAAGGAAACAAAGGTTTCCAGACCTCTGAGAACTTGCACATATGAACTTACAGCAATGCACAAGACTCATGCTGAGTCCATCAGACAAAAACCCACCACAGAACTGAGGAAATGGGCAGCAGGCCCCAACCTTATAGGAGGAGCTATTGGGAATCTATTATTGTGGGGTCAGGAAGAGTAGATCTTCTTTAAGGGAGAGATTCTAGATAGGCTGAATAGACTCCAGTGGATGAACCAGCACCTAAAGACATCTGGGCCCAAATGCTTAATTGGATATGTGTTAACATACATGACAGTGTGTATGAAATACAATGGAGGGAGTTATCAAGGAGCACAGATGGGGAAGGGGTCTAAATATGATTAAGATCTATTAAAAGAAATACACAAAATCTCAATAAAACATACATTATAAAATAAAATTTAAAAGATACATTGTATATATGTATGAAATATTCAGAGGATAAAAACAGAAAATTGAATATTTATTAACCGAAAGAGAAGACATAACTCAAAGAATACATCTTTCCTCTAAATTGTTCTTTATTTTCGTAAATCACTTTTTGGTCTTACAGCATACTTTCATAAACTGAGCACAGTTAACAATGCTTCTAGGGCTGTGAATGTAGCTCTGTCAGTACTGGGTTTTTTGTAAAAAGAATGTTTTCTGCTACAAGTACCAAACCCCTACTAAGAATGACTCATGTGAGAAGGCTGTTTTTCTTCCATAAGTCCAGAGGTGGCTGGAAGCTGGCATTTATTCATTGGTGGCATCAAGAGTCTAGACTCTATTCCAGACTCTCTGTACTACCATCCATTCTTTCTTGTTGGCTTTTCATCTTCGTTGTCACCAGTAATTTAGCTGTAAGATGGCTATTATAGCCCCAGGTATCATTCTGCATTCAGGGCAGAAACCAGAGGGAAGCAGCCAGCATTAACAATGTCGGCATCTTTTCTTAAGCACAGAAAAACTCTGTTAAAAGCCCGTCAGCTATCTTTTGTTTATGTATCATTAATTGGAAGTATGTCACTGTCATATGGCCACCTGAAGCTCCAGGGAAGCTGGGAAAATGTTTGGCTTTTCAAACCTCTGTTATTAAATGCAGACAAGAGGAACAAGGGCTGGAAATAGCTGGATTATTCAGACCCCCTGAGGGTCTGCTACAGTCCACTTTGGCCTGATCAATACATCAATACTGCAACCCAAGACGTGGGATGTTTGCCTGTATTTTTACATTAAGATCCGGAGAGGATACTTGCCTCAGATACAGCTATAGGTGACCTAGTCCCAGGTACCACTTCCTGATTCCTACTAAGAACATTGCCATGCTATTTCTAGGTAAAATGCAGTCCCAATCCAGGGAATATTCCAAGCTTCACACAAATTAAGACCCTCAAGAATCTGACCCAGATTATTTTTCCTGGCTCATCTCTACAACACCCCATCAACACCACCAGATTTTCAGTTTCTCTTTGACAGTAGTAGGTGACTAAAGGCTCCTGTTGCTTCCCATTCACAGATCTCTAAACTTGAAATGACCTTTCTTATTCATGCTGGCCCAAACAACATCCCGAGGCTTTGTTGGTCGAGTTGAAATTATATTCATTCTTCAGGATCTGGATTAAATTCTGTCTCCCAGCTGAGACATTCTTTAATTCATTATTTCTGAGATTCTCAGGGCTCTATTATAAGAATTCTTTTATTCTTTCATTGGTAGTTGCTTCCTTTCCAATCTGCCTCCTTAAATCATATGCATATGATGGCTTTTGTCTTATCTCTATAACCCTGTCTCCATATCTGATACAGCAGCAGCAAGAGAACATGGCCCCAAACATTTTGATTTGTAACAGCTCTACTAAAATATAATCCATGTACCATACAATTCCCACATTTATAGTATGCAACATGGGCGCTTTAATACTTTGTTTACAGAATTGTACAGCAAACATCATGATCAGTTTTGGAATATTTCCATCTCTTCAAAAGTGAATCTAAAGCCTTTAAGTGGGGTATTCCACAATTACCCATCCCTTCCTTTAGCCTTAACTGCAAATTAATTTTCTGCTTCTATATATTTGCCTGTTTTGGGCATTTAATATAAATGCAATCATATACTGTGTTGTCTTCTGTGTTTGCCTTTTTAACATTTAAATTATTTTTATTTTATGTATATGAGTCTTTTGCCTGCATGTATGTAAGTGCATCCATGTCATGCAATGCTCATGGAGGTCAGAAGAGGGCACTGGATCCCTTGGAACTGGAGTTACAGATGGTTATTAGCTGCCATGTGGGGGCTGGGAATTGAACCCAGGTCCTCTGCAAGAATAGCCTGTGTTCTTAATTGCTGAGCCATCTCTCCAGCCCCCATGTTTACCTTTTTCAATGAACAGTTTTTCAAGGCTCCTTGGTGTTGTAGCATAAATTGTATCTTATTTCACTTAATGGCAAATAATAGTCCATTGCAGGGCTACCTCATTCATTCATTCATTCATTCATCAGTTGATAGAAATGTGGGTCATTTCTACCTTATATCTTTTGTGAATGTGTTACTATTTACAGTGATGTTCAAATACTAGTTCAAGTCCCTAGTTTCAATGCTTTTAGTTACATTCCTAGAGAGAACTGTAGTACTGAGTCATATAACCACTTTATGTCTACCTCTTTGAAGATCTGTTTGTCTGTTTTCCTTTTAGCTACAACATTTTATAGTCTCACCAAAAGGAGGCTTCAAAGATTTTACATCATTTTCAATGCTTGTTATTATCTCACTTTGGGGTTATAACCATGTTGAATGCAAAGCACTGTCTCACTATGGGTTTAATTTTTATTTTTCCCTGAAGAATATGTTGAGCTTTATTCCATGTGCTTCTTAAACATTTGTATATCTTCTTTGGAAAAATGCTTAAGCAGTTTCTTCATGAATTTTAAATTGAGGGTTTTTTTTTTTACTTTTAATGTAGAAGAGTTCTTTGCATATTCTAGTCCTTTACAGACATATGAATTGCAAATATTGGCCAGCAAGCTTCTTTATTTTTTTTAATTTGTAAGTTAGTATACAAAGCAATAGGCGACATTGTGACATTCTGATACATATATATTGTCGCAGTTTATTCTAATTCAGCCCTTCTCATTCTGCCCACCTCTGTGCCCTCTTTTTCCCTCTCACTGGTTCCCCTATTTGCCCCCAGTTAATATCCTTTCTGTTTTCATATTGTGTGTATGCCACTACCCTCTCTTTTTCCCCCATAGAAAGTATTTTAAAACATTTTATTATTTTTATTCAATCTGTTTGTGTGTATTGCTTATATGTGTGTAGGTGCACCCATGTTATGCAGTTAGATTCCCCTAGAACTGGAGTTCCAGATGGTTGTTAGCCACAATGTGGGTGCTGGGAATTGAACTGCTCTGCAAGAGCAGCCAGTGCTCTTATCCACTGAGCAATCTCTCTAGCTTCTGAAAGAATCTTTAAATAAAAGAATTCCAAAACTGCTATTGAAATTTCAGATATTCTTTGCAAAAATTAAAAAACACATTCCAATGAGGTTAGTTTTAAGTAACCATCCATAAATCCAAGTTTATATGATTTCACTCATAAAATTGGAAGGAGTTTTCTTAGGGAAAACTTTGTCCACTAGCTAAACAACACAATCTCAAGAATGTCACAAACTTTTAAAAACAAGTTCACTTATGTTCTGATAAAATATAGCAAAAGAACAACCAACCTTCAAACACTGTCAGTTACCTTCAAGTAGTCTCAAAATAAAAGTTATAAAATAGAAAAGCAATACCCAGTCATGAACTTGGCAGCCTCCCCTGACCAAATACAGTGTGTCCACAGTAGGCAGGAGTAAGCATATAACCTCGGTAATTTGGAAACACTTTTTATCAGCTCAAAGTAACCTACCATAACAATTAGTACTGTTTAAATACCTATATATCTAATTGCTTGTGCTTCATTAGTAGGATCGAAAGGTTATTCCTGGACAAACTGTCAGCCCATGAAAGGAAACAGCCAGAATTGACCAGAGACCAAGACAACAGCTCCAGAGANAGGCCAGCCTGGTCTACATAGCTAGCTCTAGGCTAGCTGGGGCTACAGGGAGACCCTGTCTCAAAAAAAAACAGAAAACAAAAAACAAACAAAAATCTCCACTGATATACCATGATAAAATGATGACTCCTGCGCCATAAAAACCCAAATATGATACATACTGATATTGATATACAAACATCTTTTTAAAATTTTACTCATTTACATTTATGTGTTTTGCCTACAGTACGTAAGTGCACCCAAGTTGTGCAATGCTCACGGAGGCCAGAAGATTTCCTGGAACTTGAGTTACAGTTGTTAGCCACCATGTGGGTGCTGGGCACTAAACCTGGGTGTTCTGCAAAAGCCAGTGCTCTTAATGACTGGACCATCTCTCCAGCCCCTCTATATAAGCATCTGTTTTTTTTTTTTTTGGTCTTTTCGAGACAGGGTCTCCCTGTAGCCCCAGCTGTCCAGGAACTCACATTGTAGACCAGGTTGGCCTTGAACTCACAAAGATCCGCCTGCCTCTGTCTCCCAAGTGCTAGGATTAAAGGCATGCGCCACCATGCCTGGCTCAGTAAGCATCTTAATTGGGTTTCAAGGATATTATGCTGTGTGGAGAAAAAAAAAAGACTGATCCAAAAAGTTATATGATTCTACTCATAATATTCTTTTTTTAAATTTTTATTCTTGAATGTGTATGAATGTACTGTCTGCATGTAGGTCTGCGCACCCATGTCATACAATGCCACGGAGGTCAGAAGAGGGTATCAGATTCCCCTGGAACTGGAGTTAAAGACGGCTCTCAGCCGCCATGTGGGTGCTGGGGATCAAACCTGGGTCCTCTGTAAGAGCAGTCAGCACTCTTAACCGCTAGGCCATCTCTCCAGCCCTACTCATAATATTCTTGAAATGACTGAAAATACAGGAAGGGAACACATTAGTGATTGCCAAAGAATAAAGAGGAGAGAAGGGCTAGGCGCAACTATAAAAGTGTGATAGCACTTAAAGTGTAGCTCAGACAAAGTAGTACATGTAAAAAGCTATTAGCCTAGATGCTACTTTATAGATGTCTACTCTTGGGGTTTGTTGTGTTATACTTATGTAAGATGTTACCATTGGCCAAGGATAAATGAAATTGCTATATTTGCAATTTCTCACCATTCTACAATTTTTTTTTTTTTTTGGTATTTTTGAGACAGGATCTCTCTTTAGTTCCTAGCTGGCCTGGAGCTTGCTTTGTAGACCAGGCTGGCGGAACTCACAGAGATCCGCCTGCCTCTGCCTCCTGAGTGCTGGGCATGTTTTAAAAATGAAGAGTTAAGGAGCTGGATCTGGTAGCGCAGGCCTGTATCCTCAGCTACCCAGAAGGCTGATACAAGAAATCCCAACAGGAGAAAAAGAAGGAGGGAAGAAGACGGGGAGGGAGGGAGAGAGAGAGAGAGAGAGAGAGAGAGAGAGAGAGATCCTGTATGTAGGATTCATTCAACCTCTCCTGCTCTCTACCGATCTGGTTTTCCCATGGTTTCTATGTCCCTTCAGATGGAAAAATATGAAATATGACGTAAAATGTGTTGTATTTATGAAAAAAAGAACACTGTTTACTGCAGCTAGAAAGGAAGTAAAAAGAATGAGTGGGGAGGATTAGAAATTGGCTTTCAATACACAGCCATACTACAACTTTGAAGGAGCTAAGATATGAACCTGTCAGCAATGAGAAGCCATTGAGATGCATCAGTAAGTACTGAACTCCCATTTGCCCATTTCAAAACAGCAATCCTGTGAGAATATGGGTGTGAGCTAGAAGAAGAGACAGAATAGTTAGGAATACATAGCAGACTATTTGTTCATGTGCATAAAGTTGGGACACTGGTAGTTATTATAGGAAGAAAACAAATTTGGACTATATCTAGAGGAAAGGAAAGTACAGTATATTTGATTCAATGTAAGAGGAATAGAGGGTGGATAGCCAAAGCAACCTTAAGCAAAAAGAGCAATGCAGGGCAGATTACTATCCCAGACTTCAAACTATATTACAGGGTTATAGTAATAAAAACAGCCTGATACTGGCACAAAAACAGAGCCAGGATCAATGTAACAAAACTGAAATCCAAACCTGAGCACATGAAATTTCAGCCACCTCATATTTGACAAGGGGGCCAAGAAGACTCAATGGAGGAAAGACAGAATCTTCAGCAAATGGTGCTGGCAAAACTGGATCACCACATGCAGAAAGACAAAGCTGCACCTCTACTTTTCACCATGTACAAAAATCAACTCCAAATGAATCAAAGACCTCAACGTGAAACTAGAAACCTTGAAAATGATAGAAGAAAATGTTGGCAGTAACCTACAAGATATGGGCAAAGGAAAACATGTTCTTTCTTTTTTTTTTTTTTCTTGTCTTTTTGCGACAGGGTCTCCCTGTAGCCCCAGCTGTCCTGGAACTCATGATGTAGATCAGGTTGGCCTTGAACTCATAGAGATCAGCCTGCATCTAGAGTGCTGGGATTAAAAGCATGCACCACCATGGGCGGTGGAAAAGACTTTCTAAATCAAACAGCAGCTGCGTTGGAAACAAGGTCAACAATAGACAAGTGGGACCTCATTAAACTCAAAAGCTTCTGTACAATGAAAGAAACAATCAAAGAAGTGAAGAGAAAACCCACAGAGTGGGAGGAAACCTTTACCAGTGAGACATCTGACAGAGCACTAACATCCAGAATATATAAATCACTCAAAAAGCAAAGTAGCCAGAAAACAAATGACTCGATCAAAAGATGGAGTAAAGAACTGAACAGATAATTCACAAATGAAGATGTGAAGATGGCTGAGAAACATTTCACAATAGCAAAGAACTGGAAGCAACTCAAGTGCCCCTCAACAGAGGAGTGGATAAAGACAATGTGGTACATCTACACAATGGAGTTCTATGTAACAGTAAGGAAAGACATCATGAACTTTGCAGGTAAATGAATGGAACTAGAAGCCATTATGCTAAGTGCAGTAACACAGTCCCAGAAAAAGAAATGACAAATGATATCCCTCATTTGTGGATACTAGCATCAAATCCCTAGTTGTAAAGCAAATCAAGCAATGTTAATGTTTTATTTCTTTTTATCTGAAAGCAAGTGTATGGTTAAAATGTGAATCTCTTGCCAGGCATGGTGGTGCATGACTTTTATCCTAACACTCGAGAGGCAGAAGCAGGCAGATCTCCATGAGTTCAAGGCCAACCTGGTCTACAGAGTAAGTTCCAGGCAAGCTGGGGCTACAGGGAAACCCTGTCTCAAAAAGACAAAAAAATGTGAATCCCTTAATGGGCTCTAGAATTATCCTACCACTTACTTTCAGACTTTGTAACTTTGGTATATGGGTGGAGGGTATGTATGCCCATTTTAGAGTGATATAAAATTAAAGAGAAAAATGTGAATTCCTAAACACAGTTTGGATTTAACTTATAGATTATTTTCAGAAGTCATAATTTTGGTATATGTCTCTCTCTCTCACACACACACACATATATGCATATTTTAGAGCAATAAAAATTGGAGGGAACAACAACAACAAAAGGACTGGGTCAAAGAACTGACTGAAACAGTAAATTTCTTCCCCAAATAGTAAACTTCTGCAAGAAAAAAACTTTAAAAAGACTGAGAAAAAGATGAAAGACATGTATGGCAGAATCCATGCGCTCAGGTGGGATGGAGAGCATGGAAGGGGGAATAAGTCTAAACTGGATTAAGAAATGTTGGATGAAATGCACACAACTTCAATAAAAATATTTTGTAAAAAGAGGAAGGGATGAGGTAAAATATTCAGTTTTGGACAATTGCAAAATCATTAACAAGTGATTCAACAGAGCATAGTATTTTGGAGGGGTGGGGTGTTTTGTTTTGTTTTGTTTTGTTGTCTTTATGAGACTGGGTCTCCCTGTAGGCCCAGCTGGCTTGGAACTTGCTATGCAGACCAGGCTGGCCTCAATCTCACAGAGATCTGCCTACCTCTGCCTCCCAAGTGCTGGGATGAAAGACATGGGCCACCACCCCTGGTAGCAGAACCTAGATGCTGTTTTTTATATCTTTCTTATAAAAATAATACCTTGGGCCAAATAAAAAAGCTAAGCAATTATTTTCTCTTTATAAACATAATAGGAAAATATTATCATAGAGATAAATATTGCATGTTATTCTATATGCAGAATCACATACATTCTGCAAAAGTAGAAGTAGGACTATTTATTCTTATGGAAGAAGGAGAGCAGTAGAAGTGGGGAGGGAGGGGGGAGATGAGCAAGGTACATCATATACATGTATTTAAATATCATAAACACATGATTTTATACAACATATATATATACACCGACTAAAAATTTAAGCAATAATGCACATAAGAAAAATGGAATAACGTAATTATAATTTTACAATTCCTATTCATATAATGAGTCTTAAAACAATTATTAGTGTGTGTTTCTCTCACAAAAATGAAGCAGCCAACTGAGAGGGGGAGTCAGTTTTCTTAAAGGATGTGGCCTCTACTAGGTCAACCACATTGTTGTGGATAAGCCCACACTGGTGACTATGTGGCCAGCACCAATTGGAATGGATGAATCATTTAAAAAAAAAAGACATAAAGGGAAAAAGTATCTGGTGTGGTGTGGACTGGATTGGATTATGAATACTTAGAGATGAGAACTGAACTTATAATAAAAGATAATAGCCTAGTGAAAGAACAGACAGTAACAAAAGATTACTGGGAGCCAGCCCTCAAGACCAAGAATTTCCAAGAGACAGAGGAGGGAAGAATACACAAAAGACACTGGCTTAGATTGATGACAAAGAAAGTCTTATGAGGTAGGGAAGACAGTCCAAAAGAACAAAATGCCATTGTTGAGAACAGAAGAGATCATAGGTGTTAGCAATGAAATGGTAGATGCTGGTGTCCAGGTCAAGGCAATTTCCTTCAGTGGGAACAGAACCAGAAATGTGACTGAGAGGCATTTATGGAGATACAGCAATGACAAAACACCTCAGGAAACTTGGTGAAAGGATAGATTTAGCAAGTGATCTTCATAGTGAAATGAGTTCAAATGAAATACCGTATGTGAAAGTACTATTTAAAATGTACTGGACAGTTATTATTCTGTTTAATAGCTATTCACCCCCCCAAAAATAAAAAAGGCCCTCTCAACTGCAATTTGATGAGTCATTAGGTAGAGGAAATAAATGGAATGTCTCCATGGAAATAACAGCATTGTCCATCTATCATTGTTTTGAGAGCTGTCATTGAGAAATTACTCCCTCAGAATTACATGATTTCTTTGACAAACAGTGGTAGAAAACAACAGGATATTGAATCAACTGAAAGGCTGGGAGCTTCCCACCATCTTTTAAGCAAGGAGATTGACATTATACGTATATGATCAATCAAATGGCTTGGTGACATTGGGCACTGAAGGACTCCAGGCTTGGTATTGTTAACCCATCTTGGATTCCTCAACCACAAATTTCCCTTTTCAAATAACATGATATGCACGTCATTAGCAAGAGACAGCTGGAACAAACCGGACTGAGATGTCTCAGGGACAGAGCTGAGAGAGGAGGAAGAAAAACTCATTATGCATAAAATAATCAAGCTATGGACAAGTGGGGTAGAAACCGGCACTGATTTCCTGCTGTTTCAGTGTTCTCTGAAATCAGGAACACAAATTAGTCTGACCACAATTAAAATAAGCTCTTTCACAACTGACAAAGCAGTTTCACATCCAGTATGTCACTTGTTCCTAATAATCGCAGGAGGTGGAACACACAGTGATCGTCCTCATCTTTTGCTATGGCAGAAACCAAAGCACAAGAGTTAAGGCACTCCTTGACATGGTGTAATCAATAGTCTTCATTGTCAACTTGACTGGATGTGAAATTACCTATGAGACACCTCTAAGCATGTCTGTGAGGGTGTTTCAGAATCATTTCATTCAGGAGGGTTTACTCCCATGGACTAGACAGGAAGCTAGCTGAGCAACTGCATTCCCCTTTGTTGACTTCCTAACTGTCGCTATAATGTGACCTCATACTCCTGTTGTCATTTCTTCTCTACCATGAGAGGATGTACCCTCAAAACTAATTCAAAATGAACTTTCCCTCCCCTAAGTTGCTTCCTGTTGGGTATTTGATCATAGCAATTAAAAGGGTAACTGGTGATGGTTAGATTTGTATGTCAACATGACACATCTGGGAAAAGGGAACCTTGTTCTTTGGGGACATTTTGGGGAATTTTGTGTAATGATTTGGCCTGTGCATTTGTATATGAGGCATTTTCTTGATTGTTTAGTGATGGAGGAGGACCCAGCTCACTGTAGGTGCTGGACCTCTAAGCAGATGGTCATGGGCTGTATAAGAAAGCAGGCTAAGTACAGTCCAGAGGATCTAAGGGGTAATCAGCATTCCTCCATGGTCTATGATTCAGATCCTGTCTCCAGGTTCCTGCCTATGTGTCCTACCTGGGCTTCCTTGATGAAGAAATTACTGTAAGATGAAATAAACCATTCCCTCCCTATGTTGATTTTGGTCAGTGTTGTATCACAGCAACAGAAGGCAAACTGAACATTAACTAATACATATGCCAAAGGTGCGAAACAACAAAGCCAAGGCTGTCCTCCAGGTCTCCCAAGTCTATAGAAAGCACCCTTTCTGAAGTGACACAGCCAGGTTAACAAAAAACAACAGCCAGAGAACCTTGGGCCGAATCACAGCACAGGTGAAACCCCAGGAAGTCGAAGCATATGCTCAAAGATATTTTGATACTTGTTTGTGCACTGTTTTTTTGTTCCCAAGAGTTAATTTTTCTTCCTAAACTGTACATCATCCACTTAAATTCTCATGCATTATGCAAAAATTTTTCTTTGAGTTAGACCATCTTGCCCATGCTGTGTCTGATATATGAAAAATGCTCCTCCCTTTAGTAAATCTTTCTGGGTTTTTTTCTCATCTAACCCCCACATTTGGCCAAGAAAAATCACCACACCTGTGAATCTCACATTCTAAAATTTGAATCAAAATTTGAATTGATTTTCATATTTCTTATTACTGTTGAGATGTAAGATGAGAGAAAATGGACACATCAGAGAAATGAATTCTGCATAACGAAGGTCACTTTCAATTGTGACTGCCCATTATACAACTCTTTGGCTAGCATTATAGGCAGATGCCATACCATAGAAGTTTTCCTGATATCAACTTAGCTTCTTGGCAGACTGATTCAGCTCGTTAGTCATCTTGGATCTCTTTCCATGTTTTGGATTCAACTCTAGATGTTAGATAGTAAGTGATATAGGCTGTGTGTCATAAAAATCCACAATGATATTTCTTTAGAAATCCTGGTTATTGTGAGAGAATCTCTCTTTCTCGAGGCTTTAATCTGTTTTGCCCTAGCTCAGAGGGAGCTAAGTAAGAAGAGAGAAAGTACATGGACAGAACACCAGGGAAGTTAAAGGAAGACAAGGAAACAGGTCTCAGTTTTAGTTTAAGAATAGCTTTTCCCTAATTAATTAAGAATAGCTTTTTCCCTAATTACCCCTGGCAAGCTATAGAAGAGTTTGAGTGAGTTCATTAAAATGTGTAATGTGGCATTACTTCTTGCGTGTATACACTTTCACAATAATTTTATTTTGTTTATTTTATTTTGAGTTCTAAAACTCTTCCATAATAACTTTATTTTTTTCAGTTTTTAGTTACACACATAGATAAATAAAAAGTGTCTGTATGTACACACATGTGGAAGTCATAGGACAACTCTTAGGAGTTGGTTCTCTCCTGCAACCTTGTGGGATCCAGAGATCAAACTCAGGTCCCTAGACCTGAATATAAGCACCTCTACCTACTAAGCCATCTTACTGCTGGCCTGTAACCTAAATTCTATTCCCTGAGAGCTGACTTCTAATGATTGAAGAAAAATTGCTGCAGGCAAAATTGCAGAGAGCAAAGAGACATGCTCATCCATGCTCATAGCTGTGCTATTCACACTAGGTAGGACATGGAAACAGCCTAGTTGTCTATCAATTAAGGAGTGGATAATGAAAATATGATACATATACATATGGGTATTATTCTGCTGTTAAGAAAAAAGAAATTATGATATTTGAGGTAAAGAATGAAACTAGAACACATGTACGGAGTGAGGTAACTCAAACCTAGAAAGACAAATATTACATGCTCTCATTCATATGTGGATCTTAGTGTCCAATATTTCATTTTGTGTATTTAACTTATAGTACCTTATAATCCAGGAAAGTAGAAGGAGGTCATTGGTGGGAGGGGAAGAAAGATCTTAAGGGAGAAGAGATAATATAATACAGGTGATATGAAGGGGAAGGGGGACTAATGGAGAAGGAAGTTTAAGTGCGGAGAGCGATGGAAGGATAGGATGGTTAAAACTTTTTTGAATTATTTATTTTTGTTATGTGTATGAGTGGTCTGACTGTATGTATCTAAATGTATCAGTGTCATGCAATGGCTAAAGGGGCCCTAAAAGTGCATCAGATCCCCTGGAACTGGACTTACAGAGAGTTGTCAGCCACCATGTGCGTGTTAGGGAGTGAACAGCAGTCATCTGCAAAAGCAGCTGGTGCTCTTAACCACCTGAGACATCTCTCCAGTCCCGTAAGCTATGAATATTATAAAAAAGCTGTATGGAAACCTGTAAGCTGACAAATAAAAAGCCCAGTGTCAGGTGTGGGATACCTCCCCTTAAATTGTTGGTCAGAGGAATCCCAGAGAACTCCAAAGGCAATATGTGCTATTGTCATCGTTATTGATCTACCACAAGAACTTGATGGTAAGACTCTAGTGTTGAAGACACAATATACATTGGTTACAAGGCCTGGAGAAATCAAACTGGTACTGACCAGGAAGCTCCCTGGATACTGGCTACATCTGATAGTACTAGACCATACTATACTATGAGGCTACTGGGGCAAAAAGGTAAGTCATCAACACTCTTACTCAACTGTGAACTCTGTGAACTACAATAATGACCAGTTTGGAAAAGAGATGCCCATGGATGCAATAGTAGCACAAATGTTATGGGGGTAACCATATACTTTCTGAATGGATTGAAGGCCTGCTCCATGGGCCTTCACATGTTTGTTACTTGCAAATATGTCCAAGAGCCCATAGTTGGACAGCTCACAGGTCTCAGGAGTGAACCAACTACACTTATTCTGCTAAATGGACATAGAATCAAACTACACTCTAATATCACATCTCTCTACGTCTAGATTAATGCAGCTCTCAGATATCAGCACAGAAGTTTGTGCAGTTGATGGTGTTTAATGTAGAAACTCACAACTGGTTAAAATACAAAGAATAGATGTCAGTGGAGTGATCAGCCACAAATGAGGCATCTATATCACATACCTTCCCAAAGCTCAGAGACCATCAAAGAAGGAAGGGTGAAAAGATTTTGAGGGCCAGTGGTCAGAGAGGACCAGACTGAATCAATGTGTTCTGGACATGACAGGACCCCTGCACTCATAAAATCACAGCAGCTGTGGTTGCCTGCATGATATCCAGCCACCGAACATTCTAACATGGAGGGGAAAGGGATTCATGATCCCCACCCCAGAAGAAGAGCTATGGACAGTTGATGACTTCTAGGGTAATGGCTTCTAAGAGAGGCAGAATAAGTTTTATTAAAGGGTATGACTCCTGTTAGGTTGACCAAACTCCAGTGGAGGGTCCCACACCCAGAAATATTTGGACAGCACAAATCAGAGTTAAAAAAATTTTTAAGGGCTGGAGAGATGGCCTAGAGGTTAAGAGTGGTGACTGCTCTTGCAGAGGACCTGGGTTTGATCCCCAGCACCCACATGGCAGCTGAGAACCGTTTTTAACTCCAGTTCTAGGGGAATCCAAAACCCTCTTCTGAGCTCTGCAGCATTGCAAGACACGGGTGCACAAACCTGCATGCAGACAGTACATTCATACACATAAAAAATAAAATTTTAAAAAATTAAAAGAAGACAAGAAATTGGGGATATAAGAAGATAGGGTGGATCTGGAGGAAGTTAAGGGGAGGAGTTGGGGTGAATATCAGAAAAATATGTTATATGAAATTCTCAAATAATTAAAAAAGAAGAGGGGACTAGAGAGGCGGCTCAGTGGTTAAGAGCACTGGCTGATCTTGCAGAGAACCAGGCTCGATTCCCAGCACCTACATGACAGCTAACAACTGTCTGTAACTCCAGTTCCAAGGGAATATGATACCATTTTCTGACCTCCACGAGCATTGCATGACATTGGTGACCTTATGTACATGCAGGCAATGCACTAATACACATAAAAATAAAAATAATAAATAATGTATTTTTAAAAGAAAAGGACAAGTGGGAGTGAGTTGCATTGGGGGGGGGACCTATTGGGTACTGATGGGTGTTTTGGGGATGGATATATTCAAGATACATTGTCTGCCTTGTGAAATTGTCAACCAATAAGTAGAATATTCTTTTTTAAAATTTCTTCTTCCTCTGATAAGTGATTTTTCCATTTCTGTCTAGTTTATCATGTACATTTCTACCAGTGACTCCCTTAAGGACAATTATGACCACAGTGTTCCTCTGCTTAAAATGCTCTATTTATTTCATCACCCACTCCCCTGCACCCTGGCCTCTCTCACCACACGAAATTAGAAGCTTCTCTGAAAAATACTGTTCTTCAGTGAATAGTACAGCTGCTAATTTTTACTCTTTGGATATGTTCATAATAGAAATCAACTTACATTATTTTACATGAAAAAGGAAAATTTCTAAAAGGATATGAGGATAATGCTTAGGAAAAGGCAAGAATAAAGCCAGATCACAAGGAGAGCTGAATCTGGGGAATACAACCTATAATCTCTGTTCCTGCCCTGAGACTCACCTCAGCTTCTTCCCTTGCCTCAGGATCATCCTCTTGCACTCCATATTTGCAGATTGTATATAGTGGAAATGTGACCAGTGGTACATCTTGAGCTTTATGATACCATGTTGTGGTGGCTTGAATGAGGAAGCTCATTACTAGGGATGGGTTTAGACGGTTCAAAAAGCCTTGCCAATCTCCAATCACTTTCTCAGCTTCCTGTGAAGCTTGAAGATGTGAACCACTGCTTTCTGCTCCTGCTCCAGAACCTCTTGCCACCATGCCTCCCTGCCATGATGGACTCTAGTTTCCCTGGAACCATAAGCTCAAATAAACTCTTCCTTTAATAATTTCCCTTGTTCATGGTGGTTCTATCACAACAACAGAAAAATGACCAATACACATGCCCACCAACAGACAGACTCAGAATCTACCAGTTCAAGTTTAAAACTCCCCAGGGAAGACTCTAATGTAGTCAGAGACAAGGTGAGAGATTTGGAATGGAATGATGTGAAGAGTGTTAGAGATGAAAATTACTAGGAGAATGAGCATCATACAGATGTGCTACAAATGTTTGTTGCCTTTTCTTGCTTGGGCATTTTATCCTCATCTCAGCTGGTTGCAACTGTTCAACTTTGCCCTGTATTTTCTTCTCAGTTCTCTGAAAACTTCTGTAAAATTGGATAATATCAACCATTTAATCCATTGTTATGACACCATCATTCTCTGTTGCTAGGTTTGTCATGTTATATGCCTAATGACTTTCTAAATGAATGCATTTTGTATCTCTTTGGAGTCACAGTCCCATTGTCCTAGAATTATTGTAATACGGAGTAAGTGCTTACATGCTTTTTGGATTCAACTGAATGTGTATTGTGTTTCCATGGTGGAGAAGCTTGGATCCTAAGCAGGAAAAATTCACATACTCACTCCTAGCTCCTGCCACTAAGAAGAGAGAATGGCATTTCATCTCATTTAATTTTATTCATTTCATTCACCCATTCATCAGAAACATTTCATGACTTGTTATTCTCTTCCTGTCACTGCATTATGAGGATATAGAGATTAATTAGATGGGGTATCTGCCCTGGAGGGTATAGTCTAGCTGCAGAACAGACATGAAAACAAAACAACACAACAGATAATGAGTACTTCGAAGAGAGTAGAGTCCTGGCTGGGGCAGAAGAGATCCTAGCATGTGTGTCCAGTACTGGGATTAAAATGCCTGTGAGCTGCGGAGAGATAGGGGTGAATCATGAGACTACAGGAATATAGTCTGGACTCCTAATTGATCAACATGCCTGTGCATACAAGCTTCTCCAACTGGACTATGGGAACCTTGGATTGTTCAAAATTTGGACATAGATACTTGCAAAATGCACCAGTTATCTAATTGTATGACAAACTGAGTAACATCAATGTTATCTGCAAACAACTGTGTCATTATATTGTAGAATCCATTAAAAATAAACAAATAAAGTTAAAAAAATAAAATAAAATGCCTGTGAAAGAACTCTGCTTAATGTATGGTTTTATGGGAAGGGTCTCACTATACAACCCAAACTGACCTCAAAGACTTAATTCTCTTCCTTCAAGCCTCCTGTGTGCTGGGATTATAAGTGTGCATCACTATCTCTGGCTGTTTCATTTTCTTGGGTTTTCTTTTGCTTTTGGTTTGCTGGTTGGTTGGATGGTTGTTTACTTGGTTGGCTGCTTTCATTATTTGTTTGTTTGTTTGCTACATCTATTTATTTGTATGTGTGCGCCATGGGATGCATGTGGAGGTCAGAGGGTGTACTGTTAAGCTTCAGTTATCAAGTTGACACACCTGGAAAGAGTAACCCACTACTGAGGAATTTCCTCCATCGTTTCCATCTCAGTTCCTGCTTCCTAGTTCCTGACATGAGTTACTGTCCTGACTTTCTTCATTGATGGATTGTGACCTGGAAGATGGAAGCTGAAACTAACCTTTTCCTCTCCAAAGAAACAGGAAACCAATCAAGAACAGAGCACAAAGAACAGAGCACAACTTGTGGGTTTCCTTTCTCTCCTTCCAGCACGTGAATCTTGAGAATCCAGCACAGGCCTTCAGGCTTGGATATAACTGCGTTTACACAGTGAGCCATCTCACTGGCATTTGTTTGTTTGTCTATCTTGAGACAGGATATCACTATCTAGTCCAGAGGAATTGACAAACTGGGATAACATCCAAACAAGTTTATGAGATTCCAAAATAGATAGAATGATTTCCCTTTTTTAAAAGCTTTTTACTGGACAGTTGAATTTAGTGTCCCACCTTACTTCCTGTCAGCTACTTGTTAGTCCTCCTCATTGACTCTAGATACATAATGCCTTATAACTTCTAAAAAGAGAAGTTATAACTACTCCTTGCACAATCCAACTTTACAGAGCAGGACAGCCAGGAGTTCCAGCAGCTGACTGAAAGAACATTACAACTGTAGGTCTTCTGCCAAACTGTTCCGCTGTTGATTATATGATCTCAAATATTACTGTTTTGAATGTGTTGAGACCTAGAACAAGTCTATGCAAATGTAACATGACAAACATTAAACAAAATTTTGTTTCACATGTAATGCGAAGAGCCAAGCAAGGAAGATAGCTGTATAGTGCTCAGGCACATTGGAATATGCCTCTCTCTTTTAACCACATTCCTTATTTATGACAAGTAGCTTTGTGATTTTAATTCAGCTTAAACTTGCACCATATAAATCTGTTTCTTTGAAAACACTAAAACCATGGGGCGGGGTAGCACATGCCTTTAATCCCAGCACTCGGGAGGCAGAGGCAGGCGGATCTCTGTGAGTTCAAGGCCAGCCTGGTCTACAGAGCGACCTCCAAGTCAGCTGGGACTAAAAGGGAGACTCCGTCTCAAAAATACAAAAAAAAAATCACCATGAACATTTGAGGTCTGACATGGACCCAGCACTGCATGAGTCTTTTCTACTCTTTCCTTAACTTTTATATTCTAACAGTAAAAATCTCTGTGGCTTGAAGTGAAATAAACCTATATCCTTTTGTCACTAAGAGGAGACTGGTTAGTAAACAGCACCTCATAGTTTTTCTAATTTTTGTGAATACATACATGAATATAGTCTTTGCATGCATCATATCCATCTCCCCTACTGCCCATCCAGCTCCCCCATGTCTCCCCCAACTCTCTCTCAATTTATTATCCTTATCTTTTCTTTGAGTATAATTGTTATATAAATAAAT
>VZQC01007915.1:862746-914602 GCA_009823505.1 Rhizomys pruinosus
GGTTTTGCTTTCCTCCTTCAGATGCCTTTTTTTTGTTCCCTTTCCTCCTCCTTGTTTATGGAGTATGGACTTGTCTACTTTTTAATTTTGTTGCTATATTGGATATTGGAAGCCAAAGCACTCTTCTCTTCTTGTTCTGAAGGTTCTCCAAGAAAAAAGAGTCCACTTGGATTCTCACCAATGGTGGGGGGGGGGAGGGATGATATGCTTGATCTAGCCCACGCCCCGGCAGCCTGCCCAAAGTTGCAGCCACTCTGGCCTTGTCCTGCCTCTTGGGACCCTCTGGCCCAGCACCCGGGTCCTGCACAAAAGGCCTCAGGCCTGGGAATAACCCAGCTCCAAAGCTACTTGCCCAGGTGACTTCTGGGTAGCCGCCCCAAAGGTGCACCCGCTCTGGCCCTGTCCTGCCTCTTGGGACCCTCTGGCCCAGCGCCCGGGTCCCACACAAAAGGCCTCAGGCCCGGGAATAACCCAGCTCTAAAGTTACTTGCCCAGGTGACTTCTGGGTAGCTGCCCCAAAGGTGCAGCCGCTCTGGCCCTGTCCCGCCTCTCGGGACCCTCTGGCCCAGTCCCCGGGTCCTGCACAAAAGGCCTCAGGCCCGGGAATAACCCAGCTCCAAAGCTACTTGCCCAGGTGACTTCTGGGTAGCCCCCCCAAAGGTGCCAAAGCTACTTTCAATATATACATATACTATAAAAAGTTTAAATGTAGTTGCCTTGTAACAGGTGTTCAATTGGCCCTAATAGACACCACAGACTAGCAAATGGAAAGCCCACTGCCAGGAATGGACTCCTTCTTTTGGAGTTATTGACCAGAGAGATCCATTAGATCCTCAAATAATACTGGCTATTGCCACTGTACTTGGTTACCCACTAGAACTTGCTGAAGATACTACATACCCAATCTGCAGAACAAAGAAGAAGAAAACAAGCTGGTACTGACCTTGAAACTCCATGTCTTCTGGCTAGATTTCACAGTACTAGAAGGTGCTATGTACATTACTAGCAGAGAAAAGTAATCATCGACCTTGTCTAGCTGTGAATCCTGGGAGCTATAGTAACAACAGGCCTGGCAGCATATTCCCACTGGTGTAGTAACAGCATGAATGCTACGGGAAACACCAACCACCATCTGTTTGAATGTAAGGCCCACTTCACAGGAGTGAGTCTATATCTGATATTATTATCAGGTCCAGGAGCATGTGGCTGGACAGACCACAGACTAGATGAGAACATATTACTCTCATGTAAATTTTTATTGTTTTTTTTATGGGTTTCATACATAATTTTTCAATCAGACTTAACTGCCTTTTTACCTGCTTCTCCACTGGCACCCTCCAGCAGTCCCCACCCCCAGATTTCACACATTCTGTCATTTGTGCTAGTGTCCATACGCAAACTACTCTCCCTGCCTATTCTTCAGTGCAGTGCAGCTCATCCCCTGAGCTCTAGTCAGCCTATCCAGAGTCCCTTTCTTAAAGTAGGCCAATTCTTCCTCACTCAACCACAATCAGCTGCCACTATTTCTTCAGCCAAGATTGGGTTCTGCTACCCTTTTCTGCAGTCGTGTTCTGGGTTTTTGTCCAGCTGAGCTTGCATGGGTCTTGTGCATGCTGATATCAATGCTGTAGATTCATATGAACAGGGTTCCAGGAGCTTGTAGGATTCATTTCCATTTGCTCTTGCACTATCTCCCTGGCTCTTACAACCTTTCCACCCACTCTTCCACAATGTTCCCTGAGCCCTGGGTGGGTGAAGTTAATATGGGTGACCTATCCATGGAACTCCACTCTGTAGACTCCTAATCTCCATGGTTTGGCCATTCATGCCCCTTTGATTTCCTGGCCCCCTGTCACATGGGGGAGCTTCCTTAACAAGAGTTAAGAGGTTAATGCCTTCTCGGGTCCATGTTCTTTGTTCTGTGGGCCTTATATGTAGAGGTTGCATTATAGATGTGTTACCTAAGCATGAGCAATTCACAAACCATGTCTGTTATGTCTGTGTGTGTCCAGTTGTGGAACTCTGTATTATTTATCTGGTGCAAAGAAGCTTCTTTTTAGAGTGGTGTCTGGGATATTTGTCTGTATACAGAAAGATACCTCTTTTTAAATGTATTTTTATTATTTATTTATTTATTTATTTATTTATTTATTTGTATGAATGTATTGTCTGCATGTAGGTCTGTGCACCCGTGTCATGCAATGCCATGGAGGTCAGAAGAGGATGTCAGATTCCCCTGGAACTGTAGTTCTCCTGGAATTGGAGTTACAGACGGTTCTCAGCCACCATGTGGGTGCTGGGGATCAAACCCGGGTCCTCTGCAACAGCAAGTCAGAGCTCTTAACCGCTAGGCCATCCCTCCAGCCCCTAATGATACCTCTTTTAGCCAGGCGTGATGGCGTACGCCTTTAATCCCAGCACTTGGGAAGCAGAGGCAGGTAGATAGATCTCTGTGAGTTCAAGGCCAGCCTGGTCTACACAGTGAGCTCCAAGCCAGCTGGGAATAAGGGAGGCACTGTCTCGAAACCATCAAAAAAAAAAAAAAAAAAAAAAAGAAGAAGAAGAAGAAGAAGAAGAAGAAGAAGAAGAAGAGGGGCTAGAAATATGGCCCAGTGGTTAAGAGCGCCGACTTTGCAGAGGACCCGAGTTCGATCCCCAGCACCCACGTGGCAGCTGAGAACCGCCTTTAATTCCAGTTCCAGGGGAATCCCACACCCTCTTCTGACCTCTGCAACATTGCACGACACAGGTGCACAAACTTACATACAGACAGCACATTCATACACATAAAAATAAATTTAAAAAAATTAAAAAAAAGAAAGATACCTCTTTTGCACTTAGTAAGATGTTACCTTAGTTTAAGGATGTGTCAACCTTGGGGATATCTCTATGGTCTATGACCTCTCCAGTTGTGTGCATCTGGCTATGTTACAGTATCACACATGACTTTCCTCCCACTGAGTGAGCTTTAGGTCCAATTGGTTAGCCATTGAGTTCCCCCAAGATAAATGTGCCACTATTGCATCAGTGTCATATGCTGTGCTGGATGTTGATGTGGGTAGTTGGCCTTCGAGAAGGTATTGGACCATCGATATCTTCCCTTAGTGGCTTGCATACTGCTCTCCAAAGCTATGAGAGCTAGCCTTCAGGGGAGGCTTCCAAATCGGTTCCAGCTCCATTGCTCCAAATGCTGTCTCCAGATTATGTCCTGTTTTCAGCAATAGAGTCTTCCCTTCAGGTTCTGGGAGTCAATCAAGAGCTGTTGCAATAGCCTGTGTAATTTGGGGAGTCTCTTAGATTACCCTGGCCAACAACTCAAAGGAAGTTTTCTCCTGTCTTGAACTGTTTCTTGTTGTATAGCCTTCATCTTCACACATGTTCTCCTAGCTGGGATAAAAAAAATCTGTGAGAGAATCGTATTATTCTAACACTCTTTTTTAATGCTAGTTTGTTCAGCAACAAAGATACATTTTAGAATTATAACATACAGTGAACAAAAGAGCAAATTTCTCCTTGCTTTCAAATTCCTGGAATTACATGTTGACACTGCCCATTTAAGGAATTATTTTTTGTTGAAAACATATCTTGAGAGAGAATTGTGAGGGCTGCGTTCAGGGGCCAAGTACAGGGGGTTGAAAGGAGCAGGGAAGTTAGAGAATATTCAGGAGACACTGGAAAATGAGAAATGCTTTATTTTTTGTGGGTGAGGCCACACAGACTGCTGAGCAGGATGGCACTGGGCAAGAGCACATGTGCCCTTGATCCCAAGGAATTAATTTTTTCTTTATTTTTATTTTATGTGTATGAATGTATTCCTGCAGGGATGTAAGTTCATGTCATGCCCACAGACGTCAAAAGAGGGTGTCAGAACCCTTGGAACCAGACTTATGAACAGTTGTTAGCTGGTATGTTTATGCTGGGAATAAAAACCTAGATCTTCTGCCAGAGCAGCTGGTGCTCTTAACCACTGAGCCATCTTTCCAGACACCTAAAGACTTGTTTAATGTATATTTTAATTGAATTGTTGTAGATTTCATATAATCATATTTAGACCTCCCCTATCTATACCTGCCCACAGGATTTCACATATTCTCTTATATGTTAAAGCCTGTTCAGTGAAGTTTGTGCACCCAGCTGTCTCTCAATGTGAGTTCGTCCACTGGAACCTGTTCAGTCCATTCCACTGAAGAATATCAACTTTCTCTCACCCAACATCTCTTGGAGAGCCACATCTGGTTTTGTCACATATTCTACTAGTCCCAGAACTCAGCTATTAGGGGACTAATTACTTAATGCTCCCTTCCAGTTAAATAGATTCCCATTTGGCTAAAGTAGGGGTTTGAGCTCACCCCTGACTTTGAAGTGGATAGCCAAGATCTTACCCACCTGGTGATAGACTTTTCAGCCCCTAACACTGCATATACTCCTGCTTACTGATTCTCAGTGAGGGGTTAGCAGGTCTCATCACCCTTCCACAGTTGTGACCAAAATCTTATGGATACTCGCTTTTTTCCCACATTTTGCCATAGGCCCCAAAAAGAACCTATCTCATCAGTGGCAATATTCAGTTAAAATAGTTAGGTCTGGTTGGCATTCCTAAGCACCTGTGCTTGGCAGATACAAACATCCATCCATTCAGCTCTCTCAGTCCAATTCTATGTTATTACTTTTTTTTTTTACATAAAGTATACAAGAAATGTAAAAGCTGGCCTAGGTTGGGGACGAATATCCCTAATTTCCCCACCACCCCCAAAAGGGATGTAATTGCCTGAAACATTTAAATTATAGTCTCTAGTATAACTTTGGGCTTACCCAACCAGACAATTCCCAAGAATTTGACAGAGAAACCAGACCTTTTGCATGTTGGAGTCATTCTTCACCCATTCCCTTGATTCCAGGGCAGCTCACAGAGTCTGTAGGTTCCCCAGGTTCTCAGGGCCTGGAGGCTTCCAGGGCCCGGAGGCTTCCAGGCTAATAGCTGCTGATTCTAGATCTAAATGTCATCAATATAATGTTAAAAAATGATCACCTTTGGTCATTGCCATGATGTGAAGTCTTGAGTCACCAAACCGTGACAAATAGTTGGCCTATACAAACATCCCTGAGACAACATGACATGACAAATATCCACTGTAGACCTTCCCAGGTGAAGACACATTGTTCTTGGTCCACTACATATTGGTACTAACCCCCAAATAATCATTTAGTCAATTGGTTCCATTATAGATGGGAAAACAGGATGCATGCTCTTAATAGTTTATAAGGTTTTATTTGGTCAGATGTGGACATGGTAGGGGATTCACAGTTCTTATTTGCCATCTGACCCTCAGACATTTGTAGAGTTGCCAGCCCTTATAAGATATCCAGCCTTAGCATATTCTCAGCTACTAGAGAAACATACATTCATATGGGCAGGGAGTCAAACAGCCTATATCCAGTTACAATCAGTGGCTTGATCTTAATTGTGTAGCCATCATAGCCATCTATGTACACAGCTGACTCTGAAACAGACCCAGGTTTCCATGGACTAAAGTACAGTCAACTCTAGTATCAACAAGGGCTAGCACTCCCTGTACATTGGCCGAGAATTAGTATATAGTCAACATAACATGAGGCCTTCAGTCTTCTGAGGTCCCCCTAGGTGGGTATTTCAGTCTCACTCCTACTCCAAAAGGGTGGTTTCACCTGACACAGATGCTAGAAAATCTTGTGGATGTGTGCCCCACATATGCCTGTTGGCCTGGACTTCATGTCCTTTTCCTTAAGGAGTTTCTGATACCAACAAGTGGGCTTCAACTGGTTCCACAGGGCTAATAGCATCTCATTTGGCTGAAATTGTATCTTCTTATTGATTCCAGGCCTAATGAGGTCTAGCCACATCTGGGCACATGAAAAATGCTGTGCTCTTGGCCCATTCCCAACTCTCAGAATATCTGCATCAAGTCCATGTAAGAATTTCACTTATTGTCCCTGGCAGCTCGTCAGCACTGGCTTATAATTTAGTAGCTTGAGCTAGTAAATTAGCCAGTGTATGGTTTCAAGGCTTGCAATTGCTGCCTTAGACAGGGCTGGGTGATAATAGAAGCCAACCTTTCCATGTCCACAGTTAAGGGCATACTATTGGTACATTTGTCCCACAGGTACAGCAACCAGGCAAGCACCTACTCCCCTGGATTCTGTCTGTACTACTTCCTCAGCTCTCCCAGTTCTATTACAACTTAGGGAGTATAGGAGGTATGCTCTGTAGCTAGCCTGTGTTCTTGGGCTTGACTGTTCTGACCCAGGGTCTGTTCTTCCTTTAACGTCTGCTCAATTGCTGAGCCAGAACACAGCAGCAGATGGAACATTTTCTCACACTTTGCCTCATCTTTGATAGAGGGGCCTTTGTGGAGCTCATGTTTCAATTCACATACCCTGGATTCCAGTTTCTTCTCCATGGCTAAGAGCTCACATACCTTAATTTCCCACTGCAGAGCATCTTCACGGCCAGCCTTCAGTGTAGTTAGCCTCTTTCTATCCATTCTGTTCCTTTCCCAAAAAGGCATATACTAGGACCCCAGGATCTTTCCCAAGGATGCAGGGATTCTGTCTACTTTATTTATTTTTCTGCTGAAGTAGAATCTTGCTGACTGTGACAAATGTGGAGGCTGAGTTTGGGGCCAGAAACAGGATCTAGAGGATTCAGGGGATTAAAGAAGATTCGTGGAACAGCTGGCAAATGAGAAATGTTTCCTTTTCTGCAGGTGAGTGCACACAAGCTGCTGGGCAGGAGGATACCAGGAAAGAGCACATGGACACTATAGATGTTTTATAGGAAATCACATATAGGTGGATTCCTACCAAAATTGATTATATAATAGTGTGCTGGATAGCTTTAGTTGTCAACTTGACACACCTGGATAAAGGGAATCTCAGTTGAGGAATTTCCTTCATTGGATTGGCCTCTGGCTATGTCTGTGGGGCATTTTTGTGACTGTTGGTTAATATGGGAAGCTCAAGCACACTGAAGGTGGTGCCATCTCTGGGCAGGTGGTCTTTTGTTGTATAAGAGGGCAGGCTGGGCTCAGGCCAGAGAAGCAAGCCAGAAAGCAACATTCCTTCATGGTATGTGCTCCATATTCCTGCCCTGAGTTCTTGCGTTGGCTTCTGTCAGTGACGAACTGTGATCTGGGAGCTCTAAGATAAAATATATCCTTTCCTTTCCAAGTCAGTTTTGGTCAGTGTTTTTATTTATCATAGCAATAGAAAGCAAATTATACACAAGTCAGTGCTAGGATCATGGGGGATTTCTGTGAGAGCTGACCATGTTTTGGGGGAGCGAAGGATTGTGGAAGCATTTGGAACTTTGGGCTGAAAAAGTTCTTGAGTGTTTAGAGCTTAGTAAGCTTTGCTGTAGAGCTTGGAAAAGTTATTCTAAAGGAAGTGTAGATGATGGAGCCCTGGCTTGCAAGCTTCAAATGGAAACAAAGACTCTATCAGGGATGTTTGGGTGCAATTAAGAATTCTTGAAAGCGAAATCTTCTGTGTTTTACTGGGACAATTGATGCTGGTTTGCTGGGGCTGAAAATCAGATGTAAGTAACAAGATACCAGCATTATCTAAGTGAAATCTTCTGGGAATTATTTTCTCAGGGTCAGTTGTGGTCCAGAGGGTGCTCAAGACTATCTCAAACTAGAAGCAAGAGTTGGTAATATGTGACAATCTCCTACATGATACTGGTTTTGAAGGCATGAAGAGGATGGAGAGGATCTAAGGCTTGGCATCCTGTGAGACCAGAAGAGCCCCTTGGTGCAGGTACAGTCTCAGTTGCAATGAAGGCCCCAGCATATTGGAAATGCTAGGACCACAGGACAACCACCAAGGGCAGTGTCAGGTGTATAAATCTGGCCTGAATCCAAGAGATAAGCTGTGTGTGTTGCAGACAGCAGAGCCAGAGAAGAGAAGCTGCCCAAGCCCTTTGGAACCCAGAAGTATGTAAGTCCCAGATGTCCAGCCTTGAGCTACTTTGCTGACCTCCATTTGGCTTAAGTGTGCCAAATCCTTTATTTTGAAACAAGAAAGTATTTAACTTGTTTTGGATTTTCCAGGAGGCTACAGTTAAGAGAATTTTAAAAAAGACTGAACTTCTGAGTGGCTGAATTTTTAAGGACTGTGGGACTTTTAAAGTTCCTTCCCTGATACCCAGGGCCCACAGAATGGGAGGAAATAACCACTCCCCACAAGCTAAACTCTAACCTCCACACCTATGCTGTGACATGCTGCATCCCCCCCCCATGCAAGTACACGAAATAAATAAATAAAATATAATTAGATTAAAAAAAACTTTCCAGGATTAATCTGCCATTGAGTTTTTTTTTGGTAATGATTTCAATGGAAGTGGTCTTCAAGTAAGAAAAGAAATATCTCATTTGTTCATTTAATAAGATATTTATGCCAAAGCAATTCATCATTAGATGAATAATCCTAAGATGAAATTGCAATTCCTATGTTCCAAAAGGAGATAAAAAGTCACTACGAAATTCACCTAGATTGAAGAAAGTGACACCCCTCCTGCCAGCAACCAGTAACTGTCAGTAATCCCTCAAGGAGAGCTGGGGCTTCATTACCCCCCACCCTACCCCTTGCTTCCATGATTAACTCCTGACAAGCACAGTACTGTGAAGGTCTGGCACCAATAGGCACAGCTGCGGTGAGCTCACCAGTGCAAAGGACATGCCATGATATGCAGAAGAGGGCTTTGGGCAGCACACACCGCCACACTCCTACTTTTCCATTCTTTCCACCTTCTCTTCTAGGATGTCTCCTGAGCCTTGGAGGGGATGTTACAGGTGTCCCATTTAGGGCAAAGCACAGTCACTTATTCTCTGCACTTTGACAAGTTGAGTCTCTACATTAGCCATGACAATAAGAAACTTCTCTGAGGTCAGCTGACAGCAGGACTGGTTTTTTTAAAACTTTTTAACTGACAATCATACTCAGAGTAATTATGACATGTGGATAGATAGTTTATGTAATGTGATCAAATTCCATCTGATTTTAACTTTCTTTTTTTCTGATTTTAACTTTCAGAGAATACCAGCCCTGCACTGTTATCCTAGTGTGCAGATAATGGAACTGAAATTCAGAAATGTTAAATTCATTTTTTAAACTAATTTCTCAGCCAGTATCCATCAAAACTTGGTTAAAACCTGGGTCCTATTATGACAGACACAGCGGATTTTGAGTTTCTTCACAGCTATCTCTCAGCTGGTTAATTTTCTTTGAAAATTATATTCATATGTATTTTATTCCAACTCACACTATAATTTTTTGGTATTTTTGAGACAGGGTCTCCCTGTAGCTCTATCTGTCCTGGAACTCACTATGAAGACCAGGCTGGCATTGAACTCACAGAGATCCACCTGCCTCTGCCTCCTGAGTGCTGGGATTAGAGATGTGCATCACCATGCCTGGGCCAACTCTCTCTAAAAGACAAGTGGGTAAAAATTTGATTTAGTTTTTATACCCATAAAACTTTTAATAGCATTATAACTCTATAACTGTACTCAAGACATATGTGTCTATAAGAAATTCCATAGATATGAAGCAAACCTGTCTCAGGAAACTAGAGCAGTGTTATAGACGTTGACCTCTGTACTTCTACAATGCACCCCAGTGAGTAAGCTTTGCTCAAGTGCTAAGAAACTTTGGACTTGCATTTTTTCATTCCATTTGATAGAATCTCAATCTCATTGAGTTCTCTGTCAGAACCGCAATAAAAATACAACTCGTCAGGTTTCAATAGGTTTTTGTCCCTTTGCCCAATTGGAATGTAATGGTCTGACTTCCCACCCCTCACGTGTATATAAGTGTTGAGAGCCTCTTACATATAAGACCAAAGGGGAAAAATGTACTTTTGTTTTTGAAAATGAAAACACAGTCTCTCAAGGCCCTGGATCCAATGAACCTTCAACCACGTCAGCACAGTCCACATTTAAATGGCCCCCTAAGGTCCTTGCTATTGTGATTATTGAATCAATTCCTTTCATTATTAGATTGCATGGAAGAATATAGACAAAAATGATCATTGGCCAAAGGAAATATCTTACAAATGATTGCAATAGTCCTTGGAGCTCCTATGGGCCTAAAGGAGAGTATTGGGTCATTACCTGAAAGAGAATAGAAATATTGCTAACCTGATTGTCTCTTTAAGTTACATGAAAATGCAGCCTTGAGAGAAAGCAAAAGAGAGAGGGGGAGAGAAGCATTTGTGTGAGACTGAAAATTGTAGGCTGTACTAATATTACAAATGAGCTATGTTCTAAAGGGTGATTTATAAGTCAACCATTTGGATGCCAAATGTGTTGTTTATGGTTGAAGGGATCCTAGGCTGACACTGCAATGCCCACCATCCTGCATTCAGAAAATGTGTCCATGAATCTAAGGCCAGCATATCATGGAAAGAAATCAAATTATTCTGGAGGGAAGAGACATAGCAATGCATAATAACTGGGTTTTGAAGGCACTCAGCTCTGTGTTTATATCCAGACCTTTCTATTAATTTCTTTTTTTTAACATTTTAATTAATTAATTTATTTCTTTACACATAACTGAAAGTGATGTTACAGTACATAAGTTATTTACAACTGTGCAGTAATGTGTTGCAAAATGCTTTATCCAGAAGGCAGCAAAAGTACATTGCGAATGTATATAAAACTGTACAAGTTTGCGGATAGACTCTATAGGATTATTGGCTCTGTAGTGTTTCAAGTTATGTTCTCAGAAAGAGAAACAAAATGCCCAAGACTAAAGGAAAAATATACAAACCAGGTGGATTTGACTCCATTAAAAACACTATCTTTCTACTATTTTTTTTTTTTTTTTGGTCTTTTCGAGACAGGGTCTCCTTGTAGCCCCAGCTGTCCTGGAATTCGATCTGTAGATCAGGCTGGCCTTGAACTTACAAAGATCCGCCTGCATCTGCCTCCCAAGTGCTAGGATTAAAGGTGTGCGCCACCATGCCCGGCTTCTACTATTTTCTATAAGACTATGGGAAAATCAGCTAAACTCTGTGCCCCAATTTCTCCCTCTGTAAAATGAGGATTCTAATTCCTATTTCACAGAATCAGTATAATGTTTAATGAGGTAACTTACATAAAGTGCCTGACACTTGGTAGGAAATAAAGGATAAATGTTATCATTAGGGGCAAAGCAAACCTCAACCAAAGTTTGAAAATTCAATAGCATATATCTTTGTGACCCTTTTATTTCATTTTCTTTACATAGTATTTTCCTGCTGTTGTCCCTGCTCCCTGAGTACACATGGCTTCACATCTGCCCTCCCTGGATTAGTGGTCCATCTGACAAAAATATGTGCAGTTCTCCTCCTTGTACCTTCCTTCACAAAATCCTATTCAGTGTGATTTAGAACACCAGTGGCCATTTACAGGCTTAAATGCTTCTGAATTTTCAAAGGAGCCATGCATAACCTAAATGATACTCTAAACTGTGAAATTTCTGGCAGCATATCAAGGAATTCTAGACAGTACTATGGGAAATAGTCACAGAGCCCAGATACCAGGAGAACGATATCATCTGATCACGGGGAATGTCTAAAAACCAAACTAGGAACCTTCTGTTTCTAGAAAGATGGAGTACATGTACTTTTCCTTATTCATGTCATTGATTATAATCAAAATCCTGCACACTTATTGCATAAAAACTATAAAAGGACTCTGATACATGGAGAGAAGAAAGATTATTTTTCAGGGAGCTTGGGACTTAAGGAATGTCACAGTGGTGAGCTCCTTGAGTTTTACTTTTGTTTCACATATCTGACACTGGTGTAGAAAAGGCTGATACACCAGAAACACCCATAGAAGCAGATGGAATAAAAGTGTAATACAAGAACAGGACAACCTAGCTAGACAGAAAAAAATAAAATTTAGTCTACTCAAGCTGAATATTACAGGAGGAAAAAACACGTCCCCATCGCCATGCACTAACAAGTGCCAAACATGAACCATCATCTTACTGTCTTACAAGGTTGTAACAAAACATCCCAACATACTCATTAGAGTGTTATCATTGGAGATCAAATAGGACTTAGAAGTTTCATGTTTCTAGGCTAACAATTATCTTCCTCTCCCACGGTCTCTTTGTAAACCACATGTTCTTCTATCTTCATCTGGATTTTATGAGGTATCTCTCCCATTCTTTGCTGATACATTATCTGAAGAAAGTCAGGACTTTTGCCATTGTCTAATGGTTATCAGTACCCCTCCACAGTGTTGGTGGCACCATGAACAAAGTAAGATCTACTTTCACACAGTATCAGTGAGACTCCTATCCCTTAGTCATCAATAGGGTGTCTATGTGTTTAGGTGGATGCATGACTGTGTGTGGAGGGTGCTACATGTAAAGGCCAGAGCTCAAAATCAGGTATCCTCCTCTCTTACTCTCCATGGTTTTTATTCATTGATTTTGTTAATTAACAAATTCATTTGTGCTTTGAATGCATTCTGTTTACTCCCCTCACTCTTTCTTATTTCCCTCCCATCCATGTTAACGCCACCCATCCCTTTCCCAGATTCATTTTGGTGGTGTTTTGTTATTGATTTAAGTTAACCAGGGCCATTTCTGTGATAATTGGATGGAAACTGTCTATTGAGGATTGATGAAGTTGCCAATGAGTATGTGTCTGAAAGCAATGATTCCCCCTCTTCTTGTGTCTACTGATAGCAAATAGTTCATCAATGAGGTGTAAGGATCCTTGGGGCTCACCACCCCCACCCATAACTGATTGTTAACAGGCCCCTTTTGCAGAACCAAAACAGGCCTCTGTAGCTCCCATGAGCTTATGATTGGAATGGTTATGAACTGCCAGAACATGGCTTTCACAGATAATTTTATTTCCCAGATTTTACATTTTTCCATCCTTCCCTCTACATTGTTTCCTGTGCCTTAGAGAGGATGGTACAAATGACTAGTTTAGGGCTGTCACTTATTCTCAACACCTGGCACAGCCTGTGCATTCACAGTCATTCACTGGAAAGAGAGGCTTCTCTGATTAAGGCTGAGAATAGCACTTGTCTCTAGGTATAAATGTAAATATTTAGAAAGTAGTTTGATACTATGTGAATTTAACAAAACAACTGTACTCATTTCCCATCCACAGGACCTATACTATTCCCCACCATAGATTGTTGATCAGGCTTCCAGTACTAAAAATGATTTTCTCCTTATAGAATAAGTTTCAAATCAGAAGAGTGCAGTTGGTTATACCCACACTGGTAGTGCCACTATTGCACAAGTGGGCTCATATTGCTTGGCAGTTTGATTTCATAGATCATAAGAATCACACTTGAATAATAATTTTGGGCATACAAAATTGCATGGGTGGAGCAAGCAAGACAGACCGGAGGACCATAGGGCAACACCCAGGTGAGCAGAAGCCACCAGGATGTTCGTGCTCCTGGTGTCATGGGCACAGCTGGAAA
This sequence comes from Rhizomys pruinosus, assembly GCA_009823505.1. NCBI lineage: Eukaryota > Metazoa > Chordata > Mammalia > Rodentia > Spalacidae > Rhizomys > Rhizomys pruinosus. The sequence continues at coordinate 876,225 of VZQC01007915.1, forward strand.
ACCCCACCTGGGGCCTGACCAGCATGCCAGGTGGCATGGGCAGAGCGAGCCAGATAGACTGTGAGAACATGGGGTAGTGTTTCCCCTGCAATGGGGGAAAACCACTCCCTCCTCCTCAAGCTTTGGTGTTGTGGTGCAATTGATCTTGTAGGAGCAGTGTTAGTGATTCTGGGCACAAGGCAGTAGAAGAGACAGCAAACCTGCCACAACTCCTGTCCCAGGACACTAGGCTGCACAGCCAACCTAAAGGAACTAGCCTTTGGGAAGCAGAGTGAGTGAGCATGCCGTAGCTCAGCTGCCAATGGACCTGGTTGTTACATATCCAGTTTCTGGAGAACCTTCAGAATAGAAAGAGAAGAGTGGGTAGCATGCAACAGGGTGCAGGTGTGGGCTCCAGCTCCACCTCAGCCCCCATACCAGCTCCTGCCTGGGTACAGGTGAGCCCTGGCAACTTGGTGCAGAAGTGGATCAGTTGCCCCAAAGACCCGCCCCAGGCCAGGCTCCACCTCCAACCTTGGCTTCCAGTGGAGCGCGGCTGTGTGCACACATAAGCCCATGCTCCACTTCAGCTTCCATCTCAGCTCCCATCAGGGTGCAGGTTGAGCCCCAAGACTCAGATCAGTAGCACCAAGGCTACACGTAGGATCCCAGCATGTGGGCCTAATCAGAGCCCCCTCTCCCCCTGCAGAAGATAAAGGAAGAGACAGCAAATATGCCACTCTGGTTGAAACCTGGATGAGCCAGTCCTCCATATAAACACTTGAGATTAGCACCAGAATACTAGCAACAGAACAAACCCACATGCCAAAAAGTGCAACGAAAAAACAACATGGGAAAAGCAAATAATAAATCCACACCAAAATCTACCAGTCCTATAGAAGATCACTACAATGAGATCTCTCTGGAAGGAACCCAGCACATGGATCTTAGAAGAAAAATCATAGACATATTCAAAGAAATCAAAGACCATAAAGAACAAATCATAGAACTAAAGGGAGAGAATGAAAAACTCAGGAAACAACTAGAGGGAGAGAAAGACAAACTACAGAAAGAACTAGAGGGAAAGACTGATAAACTCCAAGAAGAGACTGACAGCTTAAATAGACCCATAATAGATGAAGAAATTGAATATGTAATAAAAAAAACTCCCAACTAAAAAAAGCCCAGGCCCAGATTGTTTCATGGCAGAATTCTATAAAATACTTAAAGAAGACTTACAACCATTAGTACTCAAACTGTTCAGAAGGATACAAGCAGAGGGTAATCTCCCAAATTCCTTCTATGAAGCCAGAATCACTCTAATAAAAAACCGGGCAAAGATATAACCAAAAAAGAGAACTATAGACCCATCTCATTAATGAACTCAGGTGCAAAACTTCTCAACAAAATACTTGCAAACTGCATATAGACCCACATCAAAAAGATCATCCATCATGACCAACTTGGATTCATACCAGAGACGCAGGGTTGGTTAGACATATGTAAATCAATAAATACCATAAAACACCTAAATGGACTGGAAGACAAAAACCACATGATCATCTCAATTGGTGCAGAAAAAGCTTTTGACAAGATCCAACATCCCTTCATGCTTAAAGTTCTAGAGGGAATTGGACTGAAGGGAACGTTCCTAAATTTAATCAAAGCCCTATACAACAAACCCACAGCCAACACCATCCTAAATGGAAAAATATTAGAAGCATTCCCCTTAAAGGTGGGAAACAAGCAGGCTGCCCCCTATTGCCACTCCTCTTCAATATAGTCCTTGAAATGCTTGCTAGAGCAATAAGGCAAGAAAGGGAAATTAAAGGAGTACTAATTAGAAAAGAGGAAGTCAAACTATCCCTTTTTGCAGATGATATGATAGTTTACCTAAGGGATGCTAAAAACTCCACCAGAAAACTCCTAGAAAAATCTTTATAGCAACAACAAGCAACTGTAGAAGGAATATAAGGAGACCTTCCCACTCATAATAGCCTCAAAAAATAAAGTATCTAGGAACAAACCTATCCAAAGACACCAAAGATCTCTACAACAAAAATTTTAAACCCCTGAAGAAGATTGAAGAAGACATCACAAGATGAAAAGACCTCCCATGCTCATGGATTGGAAAAATTAATATTGTAAAAATGCCCATTCTACCCAAATTAATATACAGATTCAATGCAATCCCAGTTTAAATCCCCACGAGTTTCTTTACAGACTCGGAAAAAAAATCCTTAAATTCATATGGAACAACAAAAGACCCCGAATAACCAAAGCAACCCTGAGTGAAAAGAGCAATACAGGGGGGGATAACTAGACCAGACATCAAACTATATTACAGGGTTATAGTCATACAAACAGCCTTGTACTGGCACAAAATCGACCTGTAGAACAATGGAACAAAGTTGAAGATCCAAACTTGGGCTCAAACAATTTCAGCCACCTCATATTTGACAAAGGGGCCAAAAAGATTCAATGGAAGAAAGACAGCATCTTCACCAAATGGTGCTTGCAAAACTGGATAACCATTTGTACAAGAATATAATTAAACCCCTACCTCTCACCCTGTAAAAAAATCAACTCCAAATGGATCAAAGACCTCAATATGAAACCTGAAACTCTGAAGATGATAGAAGAAAATGTTGGCAGCAACCTACAAGACAGGAGTAGGAAAAGACTTTCTAAATCAAACAGCAGCTAAGCAGGAAATAAGTTCATAAATTGACAAGTGGAACCTCATTAAAATCAAAAGCTTCTGTACAGCAAAAGAAGCAATCAGTGAAGTGAAGAGAAAACCTAGAGTGGTAGGAAACCTTTTCCCCAGTGATACATCTGACAGAGCATTAACATCCAGAATATATAAACTACTCAAAAACAAAGAAGAAAACAAATGACTCACTCAAAAGATGGAGTAAAGAGCTAAACAGAGACTTCAGAAGTGAGGAAGTAAAGATGGCTGAGAAAAATCTTAAAAAGTGTTCAACATTATTAATAATTAAGGAAATGCAAATTAAAACCACTTTAAGATACCATCTCATTCTGATAAGACTGGCTAAGATCAAGAAAACAAAAGACACCAAATGCTGGACAGGTTGTGGGGAAAGGGTAACACTCATTCACTGCTGGTTGGAATGTCACCTGATACAACCACTATGGAAAGCAGTATGGAGAACACTTAAAAGACTAGAAATGAGCCTACCATCTGACCCAGCCATACCACTTCTGGTTATGTACCCACAATACTCATCCTACCGCAAAGATACATGCACAGCCCTGTTTATTGCAGCTGCCTTCACAATAGGGTAGAGCTGGAAACAAGCCAAATGCCCCTCAACTGAGGAGTGGATAAAGAAAATGTAGTAAAATAAAAAGCTCAATGCATAAATCCATTGCTCAGTGAACTAGAAAGTAGAACTAGTATACTCAGTCTGAGCAAAGAAAAGATATATGCTGGAAAAGTATTGTACAAGAGCATAACACAAAGTCTAACATTTCTGTCATCAGAGTCTTAGAAGAAGAGAAAATATTCTTTAGGAATAAAGGGCCTATCAAGGTATACTCAGATCAGGCTGGAGAGGTGGCTCAGAGGTGGCAAGACCACTGGCTGTTCTTGCAAAGGCCCTGAGGTCAATTCCCAGCACCAACATGGCAGCTAACAACCCTTTGTACCTCCAGTTCCAGGATAATCTGAAGTCCTCCTTATCTCCATATGCATTGCAGGACAGGAGTGCACTTACATACATCCAGGCAATACACTTATACACAGAGTAAAAATAAAATATTTTTTAAAGTTATTTTCAGTTCAAAGAAAGCTGAGATTAAGTTCACTCACAGACATCCCTTAAAACCATTGACTAAAGGACATTGTTGGAACATGACAGTAGTGTCAAATGGAGTATCAGGAAGGAAGAATGTATAAATCAAAATTATGTGCAAAAACCCTTTCCTTTTCATATATTTTTCTGAAAATTATGTCTATGGTTGAAACAAAAATTGTTTTACAGCATTGTCTGATATTCCTCTAACTACATGTGGAGGAAATATTCACAAAAATCACATATAAATAGAGGAGGATACAAGAATAATAAGGGAAAATATATTCTCTATATTTCATTCTTATGGGTAAAAATACCAATAACCTCTGACACATTATTAATATATAATACAACAACTAGAGAAAGCCCTAAGAAATAGTACAGAAAGATAGTAAAATGAATTGAAATTATTTTTAAAACTACAATTTTTATTGGTTCTTTGGTAATTTCATTCAATAAATCTTGGTCAATTCACCCCAACTTGCCCCTCTAATATCTCCCAGATCCACCCCACTTACCTTCCCAACTTCATATCTTTTTAAAACAAATCCAGAGGTTCCAATTTGTGCTGCCCACATATTCTTGGATGTGGGGCTATATACTAGAATGTGCTAGGCCTACTAGCAGACTCACTCTTTGAAAAATTGACTCTCCCTCCCTCAGCAGCTATCAATGTCCAATAGCTCCTCAGTTAGGGATAACACTTTATGATCACCTCCCACCTCCATGCTTAGATTTTTTTTTTCTGGCTTAATCTTCTTCAGGTCTTGTGAATTTAGTCCCTGAAACCATGAGTTCATATGTTCAGTGGCATTGTCATATACAGCCTATATTATTTCACTGTAGGCATGTACTCACTCTGGCTCCCACAATCTTCCATGTCCTTCTTCTGCAAAGATCCCAGAGCTTTAGGATGTTACAGTTAGGACAGAACATTCTACTCTCTCTTATTCTCTGCACCCTGACCAGCAATGGGTCTCTGTATTAAGCACCATGTAGTGCAAAAAGAGCTTCTCTAATAAGGTTTGAGAGATGCACCAATCTATGGACATAATGGTAAGTTTAATACTGTGTCCATTTAGCAGAAAAGTAGTGCTGTAGCATAAAACCATAAACTTAAGACATTATGAGATTTTCTTTAATGGTAATTCAATTATGTGGTCCCTGAGCTTAAGCTGTGTAAAAAGAGATGGAATAGAAGGGAAAAAATAAATAAAAGGCAGACTTAAGTCCTAAGAAACAAATAATTGCATATGTAAATGTTTGTAGATAGACCAATTAAAGACCCAAGATTGGTAGGTGGGTATGTGCAGTACTTAAGAAGCAGAGGCAGGCAAATCTCTGTGATTTCAAAGCCAGCCTGGTCTACACAGCAAGTTACTGGTCAGCCAGAGCTAGAGAGAGAGAAACTGTCTCAAAAACAACAAGCAATGCTCTCCATAAGAAAGTCACCCAAGGGGCTGGAGAGATGGCCTAGCTGTTAAGAGTGCTGACTGCTCTTGCAGAGGACCCAGATTCGATCCCCAGCACCCACATGGCACCTGAGAACCATCTTATCTCCAGTTCCAGGGGAATCCGACACCCTCTTCTGACCTCTGCGGCATTGCACGACATGGGTGCACAGACCTACATGCAGACAGTACATTCATACACATAAAAATAAATACAAAATTAAAAAAAGAAAGTCATCCAAATAATGATATCAGCAGGTTGAAAGTAAAAGAATAAAAAAGATCAAATGAAATAAAACAGAAGAGTCTATACTAATATTAGACAATGTAGACTTTACAGAAAATTACTAGAGACAAAAAGGCTATCACAGAAAAGTATTATTCCACAAAGAGGACCTAGCAATCAAAAATTGAGCAACAGAGATACAAAACACATAAGGCCCAAACTGATAAAACTGACAAGACAAATAGACAAATACACAATTACAGTAGAAAAATTCAGTATCTAGAGGTGATAATTGATAGAAAACTAAAAAGTCAGTGAGAATAAAGAAATTAGTAAAAATAACAAGCCACAAGATCCAGTGGAAATTTGTAGAACATACTGTTCAACTACAGTATAATAGACATTCTTTTCAAATACTCATATACCAAGATTGATCATATCCTAGGCCAAAAATTTAAACTACTTGAAATACTAGAGGTTTTATTGTCCAATCAGAATGGAATAAAACCAGAAACATAATAGGACAAAACTCAAATATTCTCCAACCAGTTGAAATTGAAAGAACTAAATAAGTCATGGGTCAAATTCTTTTTGAAAAACCTTACTACATTTATAGCCTCTCTCCCCCCAAAACACCTACTTACACATAAAAATCTCATGTATAATTTGACTGAGTTGGCCAGCTGTTTTGTTGATTTTAGTGAATAGACAAGCCCGCATAAAATCAGAAAGGGAGAATATTAAACAGAAATCAATTATTGTACTTATTATTACGTCCATTATTTTCTTGTAAATGGATAATTCTAATGGAACTTCTAATAAATGACAGTGAGATATACTGTCTGGAATCTGATAGATATGGGGTAAGTCACTTTCATCAGAGTAAACCTGAGTGATTTATTTAAAGTCCCACTCTCAATTTCCACATTCCATAAATGGACATCATAACAGTATCTAGACAGATGGCTGTAGATATAGCTCAGTTTGGTAGAGTACTTGCTTAGCATGCACAGGGCCCTAGATTTACTCTCCATTACAGAAAAAATAAAAGTTATCTATTTCCCAGGGCTGTTATTAAGACTATAAGTAAAACAGCATGGTGGAGTGCAGTGTGTGTGCTGATTAGCCACACTTCCCATTAAGTCAGGAAAATAAAGCTGTGCCTGGAAAGTCATAATGATTCAGGAACATAAATATTATAAACACTACTGATCAAAAATAACTTAGCCATACCATATAGACCTTCGTGTATCTCAGATGACACTGTCATAATAAATGAACTATCTTACGGCTTTGTCTGGTTTTAGTAAGGTAGATCACCTTTCAGTTAACTGGTAAAAGATTGCTACTAGGCCTATAATAATCATTTCTATATGTTGGATGTCTCCAATTCTGTTTTAAATGAAGCAAATAATTTCAATTGCTCCTGAGGTTTCCAAATTATATATTTAATAATTAATCCTCTTAAAATATTAGTGAAGGGCCTTGCATCCAATCTGACTATTGTAGAATTTTCCCAGTAGAAAATTTCCACTTGCCAGCCTTGTTCTGAATGCTAATACACCTTCAAGTCATTAAAGCCACTGAGGATATCTTTCAAGTGTATCACTTAAGACTCGGAGATTTGTACCTGCAACCTCCTTGCAGGCCCACTGCCTGTAACCTAGATTTATTACCCTAGCAGGCAGATAGGTAGGTTGTTGAGATTTCCCTACATAACAGAGATGGCCGACTACACAGGGAATTCAGGGATCTGAGAGACAGCTGCAGTGCTTTAGGGATCTGGGGCAGCCCTAGGTGTGAGCCAGACTGCCCACAGCCAGGGACTAAGAAGGGCAGTGTGGAAGGCCCAGCCAGATCTGACAATGTGCAGCTCTACCAGGAGAAAACCTGGTGCTAGAGGTCCCAGTGTTGGAGCCCCCGCATCCCTGATCCTACTTGCTCCCATTCCTCTCACAAGTGTTGGATCTGCGCAGTAGCCTAGTAGGCTCTGCCCGCCAACTGCAGCTCTCAGTCCGCAATATCTTTCATAGATGATAGTCTGGGTAAAAACATTGCCCTTGAATGCCCATCCTAGCTTTCCAGAGGATCCAAAATGTGGTGGTTAGTATTGATTGTCCACCTAACAGAATACAGTATCAACTTAGAGACAGGCCTCTGGGCATGCCTGTTGGAATGATCTCGTTTAATTTTTTAATTGAAATTTTATCTGTTTCATACATAATTTTTCAGTCAGCATTAATTACTTTTATAGTTGTTTCTCCCTTGGCACCCTCCCTTGCCCCCGCCAGAGTTCTCACCTTCTATCATTCTTGCTAGAGTCCATTGTGCCAAATTACTTTCCTGCATCACTCCTCAGTACCTCCTCCCCTTAGCTCCAGTTAGCCTATCCAGACTCTCTTTTCTAAAGAAGGTCAGGTCTTCCTCACCTGCCTTCTTTCTCTGCTGTCAATGTTTCCTTGGCCAAAGTTGGGCTCTGCTACCCATTTCTACAGTTCTATGCTGGGTTTTTGTCCAGCTGAGGTTGCATGGGTCTTCTGCATGCTGATACGAATGCTGTAGATTCATATGAACCAAGTCCCAGGAGCTTGTAGGATTCATTTCCATTTGGTCTTGCATCATCTCCCCAGCTCTTGCAATCTTTTCATCCCGCCTCTTCCACAATGTTCCCTGAGCCCTGTGTGGGTGAAGCTGAATATAGGCAGCTTGTTCATGGAACCACACTCTGTAGAGTCCTAATCTTCATAGTTTGGCCACTCAGGCCCTTTTGGGTTCCTAGTCTCCTATTGCATGGAGGAGCTTCCTTGTTCTATGATGCTTGGGTCTTGTGTGTAGAGGTTGCATGATCTTGTTTAAATTAATTGAGGTGAGAGGACATGGCCACTGTGGGTGGCACCATTTTCAGGCTGGAATCTTAGACTGTATGAATGGATAAATGAGCTGAGCAGCAACATGCATTCATTGCTCTCTATTTCCTGATTGTGGACGCGAAATGACCAGCTGTTTCGAGCTCCAGTGATGACATTTCCCACCATGATGGAGTGTACCATAAACTATGATATAAAAGAAGTCCTTTCTCCCTTAAGATGCTTTTGTCAAAATATTTTATCACAGCAACAAGAAAAGAAACTAAGGCAGAAACTGATAAGATTACATTGTTTCTGAGTAAGAGAACCCCTCTCCAAATCCAAAAATAATTAGTTGCAGAATTTTGTAAAGTGTGGGGGATGTTGAAATAGCCAGAATAGTTAACAGCTGAGAAACAAGGATTACAGGAGTTCTGAGCAGTTGAGAAAGGGGGAACACACAGCCCTTAAAAGTACTAATGCAGAAACAGCATCTGTACTTCCATCTTCCCCTAGGGGCTGCATTCCAAATTGCCACTGGACAGAGGTCATCAGAACATGAAATTTAATTAACCAATCTCATTTCATGGGGAGGCCCTATTTCTATCAAAGAGCTGTTACGTTTAACTGTTTAATAATCATGCAAAAAAAAATCTGCGAGCTCCTCCCTCCATGCATTCGTGTGTCAGATTGAATGATGAGGGCATTGTAAACTAGGAGGTCAATATAGCACATTGCAATTAGTGCATCTACAACTGTGTTTTAGTCCAAGAAGATGTCTGAATGATATTCTAAATTAAATCCAAAAGCCATTTCTACTACTCATGAAGTTAACCTTTCTTCCAGGCAGAAACCCCCAATCCTAATTGCACCCTAGTCAACTATGAATCATAGGAAGCATAGTTGTTAAGTGCTTAAATTGTGTTTGCTGACAGAAAGTGGAATTTCTCTAATGTTTTGCTATGGATGTCTCCATATTGTTATTAGGGCAATTTTACTCATAGTCAGTTTCCAGGACTAGAAGAAAAGAGCATTCACATTGCAATTTGTTCATTTAAAAATTAAACAGGTCGAAGTCTCGGGCTCCTTCCTCAAAGGCTCGTTGACTGCAGCAGCCAACAAAGGACTTCCTATAGTATGGTTGCAAGGATGCTATTTCAATGGATGTTAGAGATCCAAGGGAACCTTTTAGATGTCAAGTTTCTCTCTCAACAATGGTGAGAAATTGGGCTAGGGTCAGAGTTGAGGGAAAAGTCGGGAAAAGGGGAAACTTAGTGCCCTTGCTAAGTTTCTGGAGCAGCCACAGCACACTACACCCTGTGCATCCCCTGTCCAAATGGTCACATCAGCCTCTTTAGCACTGTTTACCTGCTTACTTGTGCTTTCCCCCAATAGTTCATAAGATCTCAAGGGCAGGGGCAGTATCTGTCTTGCTCTTCGCAGTACTTCCTGCTACGTAGCCTCTGGCAGAATGCCAGCCTGATTCCTAAAACTCTCACCCTCTGGCCATTCATGCCTGGAATATTTAGGAATCTTCAAAACTCTTTTAAAACTCTGACACCTATGCCATTCATAGAACAATTTGCCTACATTCCAGATGAGAAAATGGAGAACCAGACGAACTAATAAGATGCAGAGCTGGAAGAGGGATAGGTATATGGGCATCACAACAACAGCCACTGCTCTCTTGTCTCCTGCCTTTCATGACTGGAGGGAGCAGAATATGCCTCCTTGACTCCACACGCCTTGTTCCTTTTCATTTCTGTACTGGAAGAAGCTGCTTAGGGGTCTCCAGTGGCCTATTCCTGGCCAAGTGTAAATGTGTCTTCTGAATGTACTCATTTACTGTTGACTCAGGCTCCTCATCATGTGTACTGCCGAGCTTCCCTGTTCTTTGTTTGTTTGTTTGTTTGTTTGTTTTGTTTGTCAAGAATCCTGGCATCTTTGTACAGGTCACTTATTCATACATTCATGATTCCTAAAATTATTATCTGTCACCTTGTGGCTATTTCCTTCCTATACAAAAGGAATTGACACTTTTACACATGGGAGAAGTTGAAAAATCACAGAGGCCAAGTACCTAACCAAATGCACAGTATCAAGAAGAATCAGGATTAGTGTTTGAACTTTACTTTTACTCTTAATTTCTATGCTTACAACACTCACGTCATTCCTATCCCATTTTCATCACTGATTTTCTTTTTTTTTTTTTTTTTTTTTTTTTTTTTTTTTTTTTTTTTGGGTCTTTTTGAGACAGGGTCTCCTTGTAGTCCCAGCTGTCCTGGAACTCACTCTGTAGACCAGGCTGGCCTTGAACTCACAAAGATCCACCTGCCTCTGCCTCCCAAGTGCTAGGATTAAAGGCGTGCGCCACCACGCCCAGCTTCATCACTGATTTTCAATGAGTATAAATAAAATGTTTTGAATTGGGTGAGTAAACTCCTAGATGCTTGATAGCTTTTTCAGTCTATTTAATGTGACTCTGAACTATTAGAGGATCATGTATTTTTTCATTCTCTCTCTCTCTCTCTCTCTCTCTCTCTCTCTCTCTCTTGTATGTGTGTGTATGTATGTATGTATGTGTATCCATGCTGGTGCACACGTGTAGGGGCTCAAACACATGTGACCATGTGTAGGGGGAGGCAGAGATGAACTTCGGGTATTATTTTTCAGGAGCTATGCACCTTGTTTTTGTGATAGGGGCTTTCATTGATACCTGGATCCTGATGATTCTGCTTGGCTTAGCTGCACAGTAAACTCAGTGGATCCATCCATTTCTTCCTTCCCACTGCTGAGATTGCAAGTATACAACACCATACCCAGCTTTTTTCTTTTATTTTTTGTTCTGTTTTAATTTTCTTATTTTTGACAATTTCATGACTATATACAATGGACTGTGATCATGTCCTCCCCATTACCCTCTCTTATTTCTGCAAACTCCTGCTGACTCCATCATTATTCTCAGCCAGTCCCCCTGATACTTTCTTGGCTGTTTTGCGCAGATCTTGCACAGGTAGCCACAACTGTGTGTGATCGTAACGGTTAGGGCCATGTCATAACCAGAAAATAACATTTCAAAAGACTCTTCCTTATCCTCTGGTTCTTAAATTCTTTCCACCCCCTCTTCTCCTACGTTTCTTGGGCCTTGGAAAGAATGATATAGAGAAGGCAGAAGTCACCTATTCTCGACATTCAACATTCGACAAGTTATGAGTGTGCTTTATCCATTACCCACTGCAAAAGGAAGCCCCTTTGACCAACATGAGAGCACCACTAGTCTGTGGAAATGACCAAATTAGCAAGATGTCCATTTAGCAAACCTCCACTGAGGACCTGTGACCTCCCCAGCCATAAGCTTTTGTCTAGGCTTATAGTACTAGCCATGTATTCTCTTCCATAGTGCAGTCCTCAAACCCAGTCAGAAAATGGTTGGTCACCTACTCACCTCTAAACAGTCATGCCATTATTGGACCAGTGTACATATCTTGCCTGGCAGTTTGGTACTATAGCACACAGGGTCCACAACTGAATAAGAATGTTGATGACTTTTGTCCTCTAGCAGCTTACATAGCAACTTCGGCCATAATGAAAGCTATCCAGTAGGGAGGCTGATTCCTGCTCAGTTCCAATTTGATTTCTCTTGTGATCTGTATCCAAAGAAAGTGGTGTCCACGATAGAGATGTCCAGCTTTTTACATGGGTACTTGGGATCAAACTCAGGTCCTCATGCATGTGCCACAGCACTTTGCCAACTGAATTGTCTCCCCAGCTACCATACTTCCTGGATAGCTTTAGTGTCTACCTGACACACCTGGGTTGAGGCAGCCTCGATTGGGGGAATTGCCTCTATTGGACTGGCTCGAGGCCATGTCTGTGAAGTATTTTCTTGATTGTTGAGTGATGTGGGAGGGCCAAGCACACTGTGGGCAGTGCCATCCCTGGGCAGGTTGTTGTGTATTGTATAAAAAAAGTCATCCCAGCGTGGGCAGGAACGCAAAGCTGCTATGCAGCATTCCTCCATGGCCTGCGCTTCAGCTTCTGCTTCCAGGCTCCTGCCCTGAGTTCCTATGTTGGGTTCACTCAGTGATGAACCATGACTTGGGAGATGTGAACCAAATAAACCCTTTCATCTCCAAGTTGGTTTTGGTCAGAGCGTTTTGTTGTAGCAAGGGAGAAGCAAACTAGAACGCATACCTTCTTTGTGATTTCAGTCCTTTATCTCTTTGAGCACCATAGTTTGGGAAACTAGAACCCAGTTTCCAATGTCAATACACCAAAGCGTCAAAGAGTCCAGCATAAAACAACATTTGAAAGGTGAGGAAATGAACCCAGCAATCTAAATCTTTCAAAAATATGAACATAGAGATGCCAGGAGCTGACAGACAGAATTTGTACTGTCTCCTTGGAGACCCCCAGGATGACTGACAGCACTGAGGAAGGAGCATAGGCAGTTGAGATGAATCTATTTAGCATTACAGATCTGCTGACAACCTGTAAGTGATGTGGAAGAGTAGGGCACTCCTGACTCCTGTGTTCATGTGCTTCTAGAAACACCCAGACATTGTGAAAGGGCTCAGGAAACGTCATATGTCAGGGAAGAGCACAGAACTATAGCACAGAAGACTGACTTCTGTTCCTAGTTCCATTTCTCATTGGCTATTAGATATTTGACTACAGGCAACATTTAAAACTCCCAGAGTGTACACATCTTCATCTTTCAATGGAGATCACAACCCACACCCTTAATGATCATTATTGTTGTTAACTCTTGCATCTTCCATCAGTCCTAGCTTCAAGCCTGACATGTACATATTTACATATATGTTTTTGTTTGTGTGTATGTTAGAGATTTGGCACAAGGAAATCACAGTGGCCTTATACAATGACAACAGCTCACTAATGGCCCCTGTGTCACTGTTGGTTGCCCTCTCAGTGGGTGTTGTAGCAGGGTAGATACTCCAGAAAACAAAACCACTTGCAGGTTGCAATCTACACACATGAACAGGAACCCCCACCCCACTAAAGATGTTTGTCCTTTGTAGTACAGCCAGTATGCTGAGAATTACACATGTGCAGAGCTTGTCCCTCATCAACCTAAGCTACCCTAGGCAGGTGAGACCATACAAGCAGCGTTGCAGATCTGGGACAATCAGAAGACGACAAGAGGAGAGCGGGAATGCGAACAGTACATAACCCCTAACCCTGCCCCCAATAAACGAGTCCGCGACAGCTCACCTTCTGTCTGCGTTCACCTGATTCCCAGGGTCTGGGTTTTGACTCTGTGCCTCTCACCACCATTACTTCTTCGGTCTGACCCTGAAATTCCCCAGCAGGCCTGGGGGATTGTCAACAGTCCTTACTTTGCACTAACCTCAGGAAAGAGGGTATTCTGCCAACCGCCTTTCAAAACAGGGCTCAGAGAGTCCAAGGACCTCTGCTCCTTCCCCTGGTTATGTGTGTCTTCCTCCATGAAACCATCCCTGATTACCAGCCACATTTTGCCTTCTCTCCATCCCATTTCAGCTTCCTTTCTCTGAGCTTTGGGGATCTGATTTTGCTCTGGCGATTTGATGTTATCATCTCCCAAAGGGAATGCTGACGTTCCATGAGAGCAAGGTTCAGGTCACTGTTCTTTTCACCTGCCACTCTTCCAATGTGCCCTTGCCGAACCACATACCTTTAGGCTTCTCCTGACTGCCATTGGCCATTGGCCCCTGTGCATCAAGTGACCCTGGATCCAGAATATTCTCTTCTCTCCCTTTCTGACGGGATCTTTCAGGGGAGTGAATAGAGGATGTGGCTCTCATTTGCATGTTCCACTAACTTAGCCCACTGTATTGTTTTACTGTGATTGAAAAACATTACATTTCTATCACTGACCACTTTAAGTGAACTGTTCAATACTTTCATCTTCAGAGCTGAACTCTCCTCTGCTAACTCTTGGCAACCACCTTTCCAGTTCCTCTTTTTTGGTGTTTTTGAGACAGGGTCTCCCTGTAGCCCCAGCTGGCCTGTAACTCGCTCTGTAGACCAGGCTGGTCTTGAACTCACAGAGATGTGCCTGCTTCTGCCTCCTGAGTGCTGGGATTAAAGGTATGCACCACCCTACCCAGCTTCAAGTTCCTCTTTTTTTTTTTTTTGTTAATTTCATTGAAATTTTAATGGTTATGCAATATTGATACTTTTATTATGAGTAAAATATATAGATACACTGACTCTAATCATAAACCCCCATTTAACATTTTTTCTTTCATAGTAGAAAAAGTCATGAGTATTTTCCAAATAAGAATGAACTATAGACAATTACATTAAACACAACAGTGATAGACTCCATCAAAGACTTTTAGACTATAATTTAAATAATCACATTATTTACCTCATTGTACAGTTTATACCAATTCAAGACATTACTACATTAATGAGAGATTTTAAGTAACAAATTTACATTCCACCATAACAATGAACTGTTTTAAGCCAAATTGTTCCCAGTAAACTCACAAATGAAGTGCCTTTCAAATTAGTCTAAACCATGTTTTTCTTTAGCATGTACGATGGATCTCTATAGCTTTCAATATTTATTGCTAAATTTTAGATTCTCTATAATTCAGTCTTAGAACCCTGTCTATTTTAATTACTTTAAGACATCAGAGTATCTTATTATGTATCCTAAGAAAGTCAGATTTTGTCATATAATAGTTTTACATTTGACTATCAATTTTAATATTTCTTTTCAATTCATGGACTTCTTTTTTTATTTGTTCAAGCAAGTTTTTAAACATTTTTATTAACTCTGAGAATTTTATACAATGTACTTTTTTATTAATTAATTTTTTTATTGATGCTTTGTGTATTTCATACATCATTTTCCAATTCAGTTCACAAGCTTACATCCTCTAATGGTTAGGAGATGTTATAAACCACATGACGACCCTGTCATACTTAACAGA
This sequence comes from Rhizomys pruinosus, assembly GCA_009823505.1. NCBI lineage: Eukaryota > Metazoa > Chordata > Mammalia > Rodentia > Spalacidae > Rhizomys > Rhizomys pruinosus. The sequence continues at coordinate 891,495 of VZQC01007915.1, forward strand.
AGAAAATGTAATACATGGATTAACATACCATCCAAACATCTGTGTCTATACCAAAGTAACCTACAATAACAATTAGTAATGTTTAAATACCTATATATCCAATTGCGAGTGCTTCATTGGTAGGACCGAAAGGCTATATATTATACTGTTTAAGTACCTATATATCTAATTGCATGTGCTTCATTAGTAGGATTGAAAGGTTATGCCTGGACAAGCTGGCAGCCCATGAAAGAAAACAGCCAGAATTGACTAGAGACCAAGACAACAGCTCCAGAGAAAGTAGACTGTTTCGCATCTCATCCACCTGTGCCCCTTTTCTAAGCCTAGGGAACAATCTGCGGAAGAGGAGGCGCGGTAGAATGTAAGGGCTGCGATTGGGGTGAATGGTGAAACTACAACAATATAGACTGGACACTCATTTGATCAACTTGATTGAACATACAAGCCCCCCCTGCTGGATGGTGGGACCCATGAGCTGTGTGGGTTTTGGGCACAACTGCACGCAAATTGGTTTTACATGAAGGATGCTTGTACTCACAAACTATCACTTATTGTTAAAAAAAATGAAAACAAAACAAAACAAAAAACCAGAAAGATGCAGAAAAGTTACGGCAGAATGCATGATCTGGGATGGGTAGGGGTGGGGTGGGGTGAAGGGAAGGGGATATACACCTCAAGTTCCTCTTTCTATATTTCATGTGAGTAGATCATATGGTATTCGTCCCTCTGTGACTATTTGATTTCCTTGAGATTTATCCTTTGGAAGGCTCCATAGTAATCCACTGTCTGTATATACCCAAGCCCTTTATCCAGTTACCTGCCCCTCAACATATGGTTGCTTTCATGTCTTCATTGTTGTACATAAGTTCATGATGAGCACAAGTGTGCAGTTATTTCTTGAAGACACTGCATCGAATCCTTCTGGTATATACACAGAAATAGGATTGGTGAATTATTGCATAATTCTATTTTAATTCCTCTAGGAATCTCTTTACAGCGTTTCACAATGTGTGCACCATTTCATGTTTATATTCCCAAGCAAACTTCACTGAATTTCTGCTAGTGGAGCTGCCTGTTTCTGGAAGAGGGGGTGTGAAGGTCTCCAGCTGTGGTAGTGGGTTCACCTATTTTTCCTGGCAGCCCTATCAGTTTTTGCCTCATGTGTTATGAGTCTTGATTACTATGTGCAAACACATTGAGGATTGGTTCATCTTCCTAAAGAACTGACCTCTTTATATCTTCATGGATTTCACCTCTTTCCAGGATAATTTTCTTTGCTCTGAAATTTGTTCTGTCTGAAATTAGCTACATTTTCCCTTGGATTATGGTTAACATCATGTATCTTTCTCCATCTCTTTACTTTCAACACATGTACCTTGTACTTAATGTGAGTTTCCTTTAGATAACATACATCTGAGTTTTATTTCTATCTTTTCTGAGAATTTGTCTTTTAATTGGAGCATTACTAGATTCTGTTAACCTTGTTCTTGCCTTTTACCTTCTACTCTTTTACGTGTGTATGTGTGTGTGTGTGTGTGTGTGTGTGTGGTATCTGTCTGTGTGAGAGAGAGACAGAGACAGAGAAGCAGACAGAGACACAGAGACAGAGAGTGAAGTACATTCTTGCTATATAATGCAAGCTGGTCTCAGATTAGCACTCATACCACCGTTTTCAGAGTAGCTGAGATTGTAGGCATACATCATTACACCAAACATTGTATGGTTTCAGAGTAGCTGGGATTGTAGGCATACGTCACTAAACCAGACATTGTATGGTTTGAACTATGGCTCTGTTTTTTTATAAAGACAAAAATTTTACTGGCACATAGTGATGGGTTCCATAAACATTTTCAATTCAGTTAGATCATCTACTTTAAGTGTATTCACTGCCTGTAACCTCCCTTTCCTCCATCCTGACCCATCCACTAGTTCTCTTCCTCTCCACAGTCTCACTTCTACATTCACGTCATATGTATACATATACATATTATATATATGATTTTAGTATCTCTGGAAAACATTTATAATCCACAAATGAGAGAATACCTATTTGTCTTTCTGATCCTGACTTATTTTTCTTAGGTTCATGGCTAAATAAAACTATATTGTGTGTATGTGTGTGTGTGTGTGTGTGTGTGTGTGTGTGTGTATAAAATACACCATATTTTTCATCCACTCACCCTTGCCTTTAATTTCCTCTTTGGTCATGCCACTTGTCCTACTCTTTTTACTTTTGAACATTTATGTATTTATTTATTTATTTATCACCTCTGTGTGTGTGTGTCTGCTCACATGTGTGCGTGTGTGTGTGACAGGCACCAATGCCTTCATTGTTTTCAGAGCATCAATTTTAATCTTCATGATCAACTAAGTGGAATTTAGAGTCATCATAGAAATAAATTTCTGTGTATGTCTGTGAAGGATTGTCTAGATTAGGTTAACAGAGGTAAGAAGATTCACCCTAGGAATGAGCAGTGCCATTTCACATTCTGGGGTCTCAGATTGAATAGCAAGGAGCAAGCCAGCTGAACAACAGCATTCACCCATCTCTGCATCCTGACTATAGATGCAATGTGATCAGTTGCCTCATTAACTTCTTGTAGCCATAGCTACCTTGTCCTGATGAACTGGACCTTCTAACTGTAAACTAAAAGATCAACCTTCCTTCCTTCCTTCTTTTCTTTTCTTTTCTTTTCTTTCTTTCTTTCTTTATTTTTTTTTTGGTCTTTTTTGAGACAGGGTATCCCTTTAGCCACAGCTAAACTCATGGCCTAGAACTCATATATAGACCAAGCTGATCTTGAACTCACAGATATCTGCCTGTCTCTGCCTCCAGAGTGCTAGGATTAAAAGCATCCACCACCATGCCCACAACACTTCTTTTCATAAATTGGCTTTTATCAGGTATTTTGTTGTAACAATAAAGGTAATGAATACACCAGATTTTGTGATAAATATTTACAAAAAATACACATCCACTTTCAAACACTAGTATACTGCTTCACAGATCATGCAAGTACCACCTAATCACAGAATATTCCTACCCCATCTTGTCTCTTGTAGTGTTTCTCTCATTTATGCCACATATACATAAGCATACATAACTTTCATTTTTGCATCTCCAGGGATCAAATTCAGAACCTTCAGTGTGTTAGACAAGCACTCTACCACTGAGCTACTATTCCACATTCTGATGCTCTTATGAAGAAACACTTGTCTTTTAGAGCAATTAATAATGGGAATAATAGGGGCCAAGTAAGGTAGCTCAGGTAGCACTTGTCCCCAAGACAGACAACCTGACTTTGATCCCCAGGACCTATATGATAGAAGGAAAGAACTGACTCTCATATGTTTATTTTCTGGGCTGTTATGCACATCTCCCCTCCATAAATAAATGAATAAATAAATAAATAAATAAATAAATAGCTCATTTTTTCCTAAGTCATTCCTTTCTGATTCTATTCCTTCCTTTATAGTAAGTTAAGTGCCTGGCTTATGCCATTTCCTTCTCACTGAAGAATTCATTCTAACATTTCATTCAAGGCAGGCTAACTGACAACACATTACTTGAGTTTTTTCTGAAAATGTCTCTATATCTCTTTCACATTTGAAGGATAATTTTGCAAGGTACAGAATTCTAGGAAGTGGGCATTTTCCCTCACATTTTCAATATTTCACTATGCTCTATTCTGACATGAATGGCTGCTGAGGAAAAGTCAGTATGTGATGCTTCTATTTGCTCCTCAATAGATGAGATGGCTTCTGTGGCTTCTTACAATACTTCTTCCTGATCTTTGACTGCAGCTTGAATATGATATGTCTATGTGAAGATTTTTGTTGTCTTTTTGCGGAGTTTGGGTCATTATTGCTTCTAATGTTGTTTCTGTTCCTTTCTTCTTTTTCAACCTTTATGCATATGCTATTACTCAGCTTTTAGCCATTCTGTTCTGGGTTTTGTGGCCTTTTTCTTCTCTTTGCCTTTCAGTCTTGTTTCTACTATCATATACTCAAAGTTACATTCTTTCATCAGCTATGTCTCATGTTTTGATGAGCCCAATAATGTATTATTCATTTATATCATAGTGTTTTTTTCTTTACTTTAAGCATTGCTTTTTTATTATTAGGAAAAACAAAAAACCCTGAATAGCCAAAGCAACCCTGAGTAAAAAGAGCAAAACAGGGGGATCACTATACCAGAATTCAAACTGTATTACAAGGCTATAGTAATAAAAGCAGCCTGGTATTGGCACAAAAACAGACATGTAGAACAATGTAATAAAATTGAAGAGCCAAACTTGAGCATACACAATTTCAGCCACTTCAAATTTGACAAAGGGACCAAGAAGACTCAATGGAGGAAAGATAGCATCTTCAGCAAATGGTGTTGGCAAAACTGGATCACCACTTGTTTAAGAATAAAACTAAACCCCTACCTCTCACCCTGTACAAAAATCAACTTCAAAAGAATCAAAGACCTCAATGTGAAACCTGAAACTCTGAAGATGACAGAAGAAAACATTGGCAGCAACCTACAAGACATAGGCATAGGAGAAGTCTTTCTAAATCAGACAGCAGCTGCACAGGAAATAAGGTCAACAACTGACAAGTGGGACCTCATTAAACTCAAAAGCTTCTGTACAGAAAAAAGAAACAATCAAGGAAGTGAAGAGAAAGCCCATAGAGTGGGAGGAAACCTTCACTAGTGATACATCTGACAGAGCATTAACTTGCAGAGTATGTAAACTACTCAAAAACAAAGAAGAAAACATATGACTCATTCAAAGAATGGAGTAAAGAGGTGAACAGACACTTCTCGGCCATCTCTATTTCCTCACTTGTGAGGAAACATCTTAAAAAATGTTCAACATCACTAATAATTAAGGAAATGCAAATTAAAACCACTTTAAGATTTCATCTCACTCTGATAAGACTGGGTAGGATCAAGAAAACAAATGATACCAAATGCTAGAGAGGTTGTAGGGAAAGGAGAACACTCATCCACTGCTGGTGGGAATGTAAACTCATACAACCACTATGCAAAGCAGTATGGAGAACGCTTGAAAGACTCAAAATGAGCCTACCATCTGACACAGTCATACCACTCCTGGGTATACACCCACAAGACTCATCCTACCTTAGAGATACATCCACAGCCATGTTTACTACAGCTTTCTTCACAATAGCAAAGAGCTAGAACCAACCCAAGTGCCCCTTAACCAATGAGTGGATAGAGAAAATATGGTACATCTACACAATGGAATTCTATGCAGAGGTAAAGAAAGATGACATCATGAACTTTGCAGGTAAATGGATGGAACTAGAAGCCATTATGCTAAGTGAGGTAACACAGTCCTAGAAACACAAACAATGAATGGTATCCCTCATTTGTGCATGCTAGCACCAAGCACCTAGTTTTAAGGAAAACTGAGCAACATCAATGTTATATTCATCTTTTTCTGAAAGCAACTGTACTCTTATAATATGAATCCCTTAACAGGCTCTGAATTAACCTACCACTTATTTTTAGACTTTGTAATCTTGGTATATGGGTGTAGGGTACATAGGCATATTTTAGAGTAATATAAATTTAAAAAGGAAAATGTGAATCCTGAAATATGATATGGAAATAACATAGTTTATTTTCAGAAGACATAATTTAAGTATAGGTGTGACATAAATATATGCATATGTTAAAGCAATACAAATCGGAAGGAACAACAACAACAACAACAAAAGAACTGAGACAAAGAACTGACTGAAAGAGTAAAGTTCTCCCCAAAACAATAATCCTCTGCTTTGAAAAAACTTTAAAAATACTCAGAAAAAGATACAAGGCAAATATGCCAGATGTATGAACTCAGGTGGGGTGGGGGGTATGGAAATGGAAATGAGTCTAAATTGGGCTGAGAAATGATGTATGAAATGCACAAAACTTCAATAAAAATATAAAAAAGAATCTCAGTCTCTCTACTTGCATATCCATCTGTTATTTCACATTTAAAAAATTTTTCCCATTAAGGTCTTTAGAACATTGTGGGTTTTTTTGTTTTGTTTTACAGACAGGATCTCATTTAACCCAGGCTGTCCTCAAACTCACTTTTCAGCCAAGGATGGCTTTACACTTCTAATCCTCCTACCCAGCACTGAGATTTTATATTGTCTCTTGATGTCTGGTTATTTGCAGTGTTAGGGATCAAACCCAGGATTTTGTGCATGCTAGGCAAACATTCTACCAATTTAGGTACATCTTCAGCCCGGAATAGCTTTGTACAGGTTCCTGATCTGATCATTACATCTTCTTACTTTATCTAACTTAGGTTCTGGTGCTTGTTTAGTTTGTTTAAACTGTTCTTTTACCTCTGTGTATAGTATACCTTATAATAATCAGTTAAAAGTTTGGACATAATATACCATGTAAAAGGAACTACAATATTAGGGGGATAGCTCGATCAGTAAAGTGCTTGCTTATAAGCATGAGGACCTGAATTCTATCCCTAGTACTCACATAAAAAGTTGGGCATGGCGGCATGCACTTGTAATCCTAGTGATAGAGAACTGGAGATAGGGGGAATCCTTGGGTTCACTTGCCAGTTCAAAGACCCTACTAAGCAAGAGTTCAAGGCCAGTGACAGATTTGTCTCTCTCTCTCTCTCTCTCTCTCTCTCTCTCTCTCTCTCTCTCTCTCTTTCTCATATTCAGCAACTATAATAACTAAGACTTTAGCAATATAGTGGAAAATTGTAAGGGGAAGGAAAGCAGTCTACAGGTCTAGGATTAAGTATTGGTGTTATGGTAAGCATGTGACCCTGAATCTTCACTACTCAGTGACCACTTAGTGAAACAAGATTAGGTTGAAATATCTATGTCTCATCCCCCACATGAAGTCTAGAGGGAGCAAGAGTGGGGCTTTTTCTTTCCTCCGGGTGGGTTAGGTTCTGATATAACCTGGGCAGGAGAGGCTCTGGTAAAATGATTGCTCCTCTGCTGTATTCTGCTTGGCCTCAGTGGTTCTCTGAAACCAAGGACGAAGAACTGATGACCCACTCCATTCTTGCATATTTCATGCCTCTAAAGCCATGGTCAGCTGCCAGTTTGGAATAGATCCTGGCCCACTTCACCCATATCGCCAGCATTGTTTGTGGTTGTAGTTTTCTAGGAGAAAACTCCTGAGGCTTTTTCCTTTCACCAGGAAGTTTAGCTTGGTTGAGTCTTTCTGTAAAGGTACTCTTTCCATTGTTTGTGTGCAAATCTTCAGGCTTCTCCTTAAAGGTTCTAATCTCTTTATCAAAGAGAGCCTCTCCTTCAGCACGAGCCTTGGCTCTAACATTAAACTTCCTAATGCTCTCTTTCTCTCCAAACTGTATGTTCTGTGTTTCTTCTGTCTTGAAATTTCCTATGCCAAAGAAATTAGTGGATTACTTTTCAACTTAGCCTCAGGCAAGCTCTTAGGCTATGCACAGCCAGCAGCCAGATGTTTTGCCCAAATATCCCAGTTTCTGCTTAAGTCCTTATTTCCCTCTGGAAATACATTGCTCTAATCACTCCCTTCTTCCAGGCCCCTACTAGAACTGCATATTAAGCTCTTCTTACAGCATTCAACCACTCTTCTAGTCCAAACTTCCAATATCTTCCACATTTCTCCAAAAACCCAGAAAGTCGGTTCATTCACATCAGCAGCCCACTCTCTGGTATCACAATCTATATTACTCAGGGTTCTATAAAGGAACAGAACTTATAAAATGAAGATAGAGAGATAGAGAGATAGATAGAGAGATAGATAGATAGATAGATAGATAGATAGATAGATAGATAGATAGATTAAATTGGCTTACACAGTTGAATCTGAGTAGTCCAACAATAGTTGTGCCATACCAGAGAGACTGAGAATCTGGTAGTCCAAGAGTCTGGCTATCTCAGCAGTCCCAATCTGGTGCTGGAGGCCTGGAGAAATCCTGCAGATCTGCTAGTCTTCAGTCTACATTGAACTCCAAAGACTTTGGTTCTAATATCAGTGAAGGAATGCTACAGGATTCAGATAGATAAACTTTCCAGTGAGAGAGAAAGAGAAAGCAAAATCTCCTGTGTGCCATGTCCTTTTATGTGGGAAGCCGTCAGAGGGCTTGCCTACACTTAAGAGTATTCTGACTTCAAATAATCTGATCAAGAAATTCTCTCACATTTCAGTTAATTCCTGATCCAGTGAAGCTGGCAACCAAGATTAGCCATTAGATCCTCTGATTGGGTGGGTCCTTTGAGTTTTTAACTGTCAGAATCACCTACACTGAGTATTCAGCAATTTGTACATTACAGTTAAAGTTCCCCTACTCTTTTTTTATATATAATTTTTTTCATTTTTTAACAATAAGTAATAATTTATGAGTACAAGCATCCTTCATGTAAAACCAATTTGCAAGCAGTTGTGCCCAAACCCACACAGCCCAAGGGTCTCACCATCCAGCTGGGGGGCTTGTATGTTCAATCAAGTTGATCAAATAAGTGTCCAGTTTATATTGCTGTAATTTCACCATTCACCCCAATCACAGCCCTTACATTCTACCATGCCCCCCTTCCGCAGATTGTTCCCTAGGCTTAGAAAAGGGGCACAGGTGGACGAGAAGCAAAACAGTCTACTTTCTCTGGAGCTGTCATTTTGGACTCTGGTCAATTCTGGCTGTTTCCTTTCACAGGCTGACAGTTTGTCCAGGAATAACCTTTCAGTCCTACTAATGAAGCACAGACATTTAGATATATAGGTATTTAAACAGTACTAATTGTTATGGTAGGTTACTTTGGTATAGACACAGATGTTTGGATGGTATGTTAATCTATGAATTACATTTTTTCCTGTAAAATGTGACAGGATCTTACTGTGGCTGATGACATCTCTTAACCACTAGAGGATGTAAGCTTGTGGCATCAGCCATGGGTTATTCCTCCAAGAAGAGAGCTAATAGCCAATTAGATTTGGGATATAAGGGCATATGGCTGCCACTGCTGCACAGTATTTCCAGGCAGGTGAGGTGTAGCTGGTGCTAACAGAGGAGTCTTGCTTGTTCCCCTGCTCTTGGAGTAGCTCCTGGGGAAACTTCTCTTTAAGGGGCAATTTGTGATCAGCCAGTCATTTTAACTTCTGGGTGGCAGTTTGTCTTGCGACCTCATTTCTCTGCTGGATCTAAATTTATTGATTTTTTATTTGCTTAGAGTTCTACTTGTTATGATGGAGAGGTGACTTCTAAGGCAACAACTCAGTCACTGTTTCTTACACTAAATCAATAAACAGGCTTATTTGCCTTTTTAAAGGAAAAGCAATGTATGGAGGAAAATCACTCAAATTTTTAAATGCTACTTTATTTTCATGAATGTATTTTTCTGTTCTTGTAAAGTTATACTAAGTCATTAATTATGGCATTAACTGACATTTTTAGTGTGCTTTTGATCATCTTTTTCAAAAAGTGACTGCCAAGATAACTTCTCAACAAACATCATTTAACCACTAAATGACTCGATTTCATAGATAATGATTGCTTATTTATATGTTTCTCTTCATTCCATTTTCTTCATTATTCTATTTCCATTAACAATAATAAGATTTCCACACTTTCTCTGAAAAACTAATAGATTCTTTGAGCAATTGTTTCCCTGCTGAATCTTATTGTAGAAAATGGAACATGTCTTCAGATTCATGCTTAATCGCTCTAGCCTTCTCCCAAACCCTCAAGCTTAAAATCCTCATCTGATTTGATCTTTATTTATGACCTTTATTGTAACATAATACAACTGACTGTTCACTTGTCTGTCTTCAGATGAGACTACACTTGGAGCTCCTCCTCAAGTGCAAAGGCTGGATTTTTTTTCTATATCTATATCCTCCATGCCCAGCACCATACTTGACACATAACTGTCACTGAGGAAATACTTTTTGAACTTGTACATACTTATGCTCACCCTTGGCTCAGTTTTTGCCAAATATTAATGCTTGAATTCACTCATTCATTGCACATAAGCTGTCCTTTGTGAAAATAAAAAGGGAAATTTTCATGTGCAACCTTTTCTGTGTAACCTGATGAAAGAAATATTTTCATCATATGTCATTTATTCAACAACAATGTTTAAATTATTTCTTTAAATCCGTTATTTTTTTATTTCATTTGTATGAGTGCACTGATTGCATATGTAGAACTACAATGACTGCAGAGTCAAAAGAAGGGATCAGATTCCCCTGGAACTGGAGTTACAGGTGGTTAGCTGCCATATGGGTGCTAGGAATCAAACCCGTGTCCTCTGCAAGATAAAAGAGTCCTCTTAAACAGTGAGCCATCTCTGCAGCCCCCTAAAATATTTCTTTTAAATAATGTTTTTATTCTTTGAAAATTCCCCCCAAAAGAAAACTCCATGCATTTACACAATGTATATTGATTTTATCTGTGCAGCATTACTTCCTTCCAGCTACACCTAGGGTCTGTACCTCATCTTTTTTTCTGCTTCATATCCTCTTCATTTTATCAGTTACAAAATTTTTATTGGGCACATCATATGCAGGATGTACAATGCTTGGCACTCAGGCAACCTAATAAATAAGATAGATGAGATGTGTGTCCTTATAGTATAAGAAACAAATTTTATTTTTAGTTATTCAGTTACAACAGCATATATTTTATCAAGACACAATCATGTTGTTTCAAAATTGCCTTTCCTTGTCTGTCCACAGGGTTACTATATCCTGTAGGACAAGAACCTTGTCTACCTGCTTTGCTGAGACTCACCTTTAACATCTCTCAGCTTGTAGCATGGTACCTAACATGTGGTGTAAACTTAGAAAATATGAGATGAATTACTTAATTCCAATGAGTGCTAGACCAAACTAATATATATCTAAGTACCACTTTGTGGTAAGATTAATGAAGCAAATTTCATAACTCCTCCTGAGCAGGAGTTGTAAACAATAGATCCATCTTAAGGAGCCGCACCCTAGTCTAGCCTATAAGATTTAATCAAACATTATATTCACCAAATCTGCACTTCCTCCCAGCAGAGTACTGTGTTACTATGCCAACATTATAATTACCTGAACAAATAAAATCCCAACTCTTAAATTTAGGTTTTAAGAGTGGGCCTGAATTCGGAAGACACTTCCATCTTCTGGAACTGTGATAATGGAAAAGTATCTTCTTGGAACACTTGTCTCCTGAGTCTGGCCCCACCCATAATTTTATTCAAACTCGATTCTTGAGCTTCGGTTGGGGAGATACGTTTCCCTCTACCCCAGTCTAAACAGACCATCGCGGTTCCAGACTATCTCATTTATCCAAGGTCATGTGTCCTCAGTCGTCACTGTAGGATGGAGATAAGGCACCAACTTTCAGTACTTTGATATGTTAATTCTCAAACATACCCACTTCATTCCTTCATTATCCTTTTTGAGTGGAGTACCAAATTGAGGTTGCCTAGGAAAAAATGATTAGGTTCCAAGGTCACTTGTGACACCAGAGCATACTGCAGGGTGGGGGCAAAGAAGGAGGAATGTGTCAAAATGGACACAACTTCAATAAAAAGTCGTTAGTCCAGATTATGTCCTTTAATAAAAATCTCTCCCACAGCAGAGGGAGTTACTATGCTTTAAAGAGAAAGACTTGCAAAAAGAGACTCAATAATCATATATAAAACTGAACGTGTGGCTCAAATTTTGTGGTAAGAGCCTTACATATATTTAGTGAATTAAGTATTAGAATATCTCTTTGATATAACATAATAAGCATCCCCGCCTGGTTCCCTGTCACCCACCTTAAATGAAGTACAATTCACAAAACATTGTGTATATTCAACAACATGGTGATTTGGTTTACATATATATTGTGTAATAATTGACACACTAAAAATACATGCACATGCATATACACATACAAACAATGGAGAATTATTTCCATAGTTTGAGTGTAAATAATATTCCATTGTATATATGTGGTGTGTGTGTGTGTGTCACTTCCATTTCAAACACAAAATGAAGTTCACATTTCTTTTTTTTATTTTTAATTATTTGTTTATTTTTTTATTGGTGCTTTGTACATTTCATACATCATTTTCCAATTCAGATCAGGCATATTTCCCTTTCCCTTCCCCCCTACCCCCACCCCATCCCAGATCGTGCATTTTGCCATAACTGTCCTGCATCTTTCTCTCAGTTTTTTTTTTCATTTTTTAGCTATTAAGTGATGATCCATGAGTACAAGCATCCTTCATATGAAACCAATTTGCAGGCTGTCATGCCCAAACCCCCACAGCCCCACCATCCAGCAGGGGGTGAGGGGTTGTATGTTCAATCAAGTTGATCAAATGAGTGTCCAGACTACATTGCTGTAGTTTCACCATTCACCCCAATCGCAGCCCTTACATTCTACCACACCCCCTCTTCCGCAGATTGTTCCCTAGGCTTAGGAAAGGGGCACAGGTGGATGAGAAGCAAAACAGTCCACTCTCTCTGGAGCTGTTGTCTTGGACTCTGGTCAATTCTGGCTGTTTCCTTTCATGGGCTGACAGTTTGTCCAGGAATAACCTTTTGATCCTACTAATGAAGCACAAGCAGTTAGATATATAGGTATTTAAAGAGCACTAATAGTTATAGTTGGTTACTTTGGTATAGACACATATGTTTGGATGAAGTTCACATTTCTTAAGTTATCCCATAGTCACATGGCTTGTAAATGGCACAATTGAACATTGAAATCATGTGTGTCATTCCCTAAAGTAGTGCCTCAATAGAAGACATTGAGTATGGGCAGAACAAGGATAAGTCTCAGATCTTAAAATAAGCGCATCCTGAAAGTCTACTCCCAAAACAGAGAGGCTGCTTCCACCCTCATTCCAAGTTCTCTACTATCAGTCTCCAAAACTGTCTGCAACTAGGCAACTAGACTCAGGAGAGCATTTTCTAGTGATGAGGTTTCCCCAACATTGTTGAGTAAGTGTGTAGGAATATGGAAAACCAGGGAAGTCATTTTTCTTCCCATTGGTGGCTCCCAAGAAGTATTGCAAACTGGCCTCAAAAGGTAACAACATTCATCAGCACATACCTTACAACATGGATTAACTTGACATTATGCTCAAAGTATCTAGTTATATGAAGTGTTCAGAAGAGGCAAAATCACAGAGACAGAAAGAAGATTAGTGATTACCTGGGGCTTCATGTATTGGAGTTGGGCATGGAAAGGCTGAAATGGAGAGGTATGAGGCTTCTTTGGGGGGTAATAAGGATATTCAAAAATTAAGCATGGTGATGGCTCAACAAACCAATATAATGAAAGCACTAACTTGTATTTTTTCCAAAAGAATTATTGTTAGAGAAAATTGCCATTATGAGCCAAGTGCTCTCCATATATTATACCTGAGGTGTGAAGATCCTTGTCCAACTACCCTTCTCTGTAGAGTACCAATCAACAATGTTCACCTGTAAACAAACTCCTGGTATTTTATTTATTTTTCTCAAAATTATATGCATATCAGAGAGAGAGAATGATCATGATATGTTTTATCCTACCTACATCATTAGCTATCACCATGCTTACTAAAGCCATCTTTTATCTCACCTGGACTATTGCAATACTCTCTTAACAAGGCTCCCAGCTGATAGCTTTGCCACTTTATTGGCTATTTTCAACAAGGTAGTCAGTGTATTACTTTTAAGATATACCTATGCCATGTCATTCTACTTGGTAAAACTAGGCAATTGTTCCCCATCTTGAAAATACAATATTCACTTATGAGGCAATAATTCAGATCAGAAGAGTGTCATAGACTGAACTTTGAAAACAAACATGTTGACACTTTAATATTGGACTCCTTGCTTTCACAGATATGAGAAATTAATTGTTGTTTAAGCTATCTAGTCCTAGAAAACTAATATATCCACTACAATCAATCACTGTAATCAGGTGTTTTCACTTTCCACAAAATTATTCATAACCAATAATTCTTGTGTTAAGGGAACACACACACAGAGGGATAGATAGATAGATAGATAGATAGATAGATAGATAGATAGACAGATAGATGATAGATATCCAGGTTTGTGTCACTGTAACCTGAGAAAATCAAGTTGAAAGAAGGAAAGACTTGAGTTGGGAATGGTGGCACAGGGATATCATCCCAACATTCAAGAGATAGAGGTAAGAGGATTAAGAGTTCAAGGCCATCTTCTGCCATATAGTGAGTTCAAAGCCATTTTCATTTACATGAGACCTTGTCTCATAATTTAAAAAAAGAAGCAAGCCAGGAAGATTCAATTTGGCTCTTTGTTTCAGATATTTCAGCCCATGGTCACTTGGCTCCATTGCTTTGGACCCAAGATAAAGCAGAAAATCTTGGCAAGGTGGTCCATGTTAAAACAAAGATGCTCCCCTGATAAATGCAAGGAAAGAGAGAGAAAGAGAGAGAGGAGAGACAGAGAGGGAGAGGGAGAGGGAGAGGGAGAGGGGGAGAGAGAGAGAGAGGGAGAGAGAGAGAGAGAGAGAGAGAGAGAGAGAGAGAGAGAGAGAGAGAGAGAGAGAGAGAGAACTTGCACACTTGGACAAGATACAGTCCCCAGTGCCAAGCCTCCAGTGACTTATTCCCCTCAACTAGATCTCACCTCCTGAGTATCTATCAAGTGTCAATAACCACCCAAAACCTTAGCTCATCAATAGATTAACCCTTTGATAAGGTCAAAGCTCTTATAATCCAGTCACTTCCTGAAATCCCCATCTTTGTCCATCGCAGCATTAATTTCCAGGACAGCTGGGACTACAGGGAGACCATGTCTCGAAAAGACCCCCCCCCCCAAAAAAAAAAGACCAAGCCTTAAATGCACGAGTCTTTGTGGGATGTTTCACATTAAAACCAGAGCCTCTCTTTTTGGTGGCAAGTTGTAGAAAATCCAATACGTATGTGTCTGTGTTTCAGACAAGATAATGTAGAATAGCCACATAGATAAATAGGAAAAGAACATGAAGGAATAGTTAGATTTATTTATTTATTTATTTAGTTGTTAGTTAGTTGGTTAGTTACTTTTTGTGGTGCTGGAGGTAGAATCCAGGGCGTTGTACATGGCAGCCAAATACTCTATCACTGAGCTATATGTACTCTATCACTGAGGTAAATGCACTGTATCACTGAGGTACGTGTTCAGTAGGAAGTAAAAGCTCTTTCATAAGTAAAAAGTAGACTCACTCACAGAGAAAAAACACACCTTTAGACTACAGTGAAATAATTTCTCACCTATCAGACTGACAAACTAAAAAATACATGTTTTGTAGGGGAAATAGATCCTCTTATTCATTATTCATGAAAGAATAAGTTTCTACAAGGAATCTCTTTTATGGAAGCCTAACAAAATAACATAAAAGTATAAAATGTACATATCCTTTGACTTAGGGACTCCATTTCTAGGAATTGATCTTATGGGTATAGCCATATGTGTTGAGACTAAACATGTCCAAGAGTATGCACTGAAGAATAGTTTTCTAATAGGTATTTGGGGAAAACATGAATATTCAGCATAGGAAACTGGTAAAAGATATTATGGCACAGCCATGCACTGGCATATTATGTATATCATTAACACAACTAAAATATTTTGTATTGGAATAAATTGATATGTACCCATCTCATGATATGAAAAAACTATCAAAAATAGATATAGACCTGCATATAAACTATGTGAACATTTTGATCGATACAAAAGGAAAAGCAAGGATTCTTATGAACACAGAATATCTCTGGAAGGATACACAGGGGTAATAGTGGCTATTACAAAGGAAAGGAATAGAGAGACATACAGATTACTGGAACACAAGTCAGAATTTAGAAACAGATTCATACAAATATGGCCAAATGATACTGGGCAAAGCAAACTCATTGGGGAATGGATATTTTCAGCAAGTTGAACTGTGTCATAAGCATTCATACACAGACAAATAACTTCACTGAAACTGTCTAAGGGAACAAAAGGGATTAACAAGGGAATATGCTTAATACATGAAAAGCGTCCTTTTGTAATGCAGTACAATGTACATATGATTAATATATACAATGAAAAAAGTTTAAATTAAAATACGTAAATTAACCACCCTGAGCTAAATAAAAGGATGATATGATCTGCAACAAAAATATCTTCACATATGCACCTCACACCTTATACAGAAACGAATTCTAAATACATTATAAAGCTAAAATAATATATAATACATATAAGAAGAAAACATGAGAAATCTTTGAGACTTTGGGTTTGGCTATTTTATTTTTATATTTAAATAATTTTTAAATCAAAATAAAACCCTGCAATGGCTCTACACCTTGCAAACCCAAATGCTTGATCAGTAAACAGAAATAATTATTAAATGAGACTTCATTAAAATTGCTTACTTTTCCTCTACAAAAAGAAATAGAGTAACAGGGAGACTGAGTGAGAGAGAGAGAGAGAGAGAGAGAGAGAGAGAGAGAGAGAGAGAAAGAGAGAGATTGGTATATGCCTGTAATCTAAGCACTTAGGATGTAGAGTAAGGAGGATTGCCCTAAGTTCAAGGCAGGCCTATTCCACAAAACAAAACATGTTTCAAATAGAAATAAATAAATAAATAAATAAATAAATAAATAAATAAATAAATGAGGTAAAAGAAAAAAATAAAAGCAAGCCACAGACTACACTTAGAAAGCACACAACTGACAAACAGCTCATTACTAAAGTCTATAAAGGACTTTAAAAACTCACCAATGGGGCTAGAAAAGTGTCTCAACTTGCCACACAATCATGAGGACCAGAATTCAGATCCCAGTAGAAACACAACAAACAACAAAGTGAGTATCCTGTGTACAATTCTAACTCCAGTTCTAAGGGGGTCTGGGACTGGAAGATCACTGGAACTGGCAGGCTTCCCAGAAGGGCCAAGAAAATTTGAGCCCAGGCTCAAAGAAGACCCTGATTCAAAGGGATAGTCAGGGCATGATACAGCAGGACACCAATACCATGAACTGGTTTCCATGTGTGGACACAGACATGGATACCCTCACGCAGTGTGCATGCACTGACACAAGTAAATGATTAAATGTACAAATAAGCCTCAACAATAGAGCTGGGGTATATCTCAGTGGCATTGTACTTGTGTAGCTTATACAAGGTCCTGAGTTCCATCACCAGCACCACAAAATGGGAAACACTCAACCATGAGAAAATTAAAGTTTTATTTGGGAAAATACTTGAGTATGCATTTTTCCAAAGATGTGTTACAAATGACTATAAACACATGAAAACATGTTTGACATCATTAGTCAATAGAGGAATGAAAATGAACGTCACAATGAGACTTTGCCACATACTTACTTGAATAAGTAAAACCGATACTATTGACAATACTTGGGATTTCCATACATAACTCTTCTTAGTACAAAATGATACAGACAGTTTAAATTCACTCAGTTTCTTACAAAATGAAATATATAGTGGCAGCAGAGGCCATGCGGACCACTGTTATGGCCCAGAGGACTCTGGGAGCTGGGAGCTGAGGTTTGAACTCAGATGGTGTGGGAAGCTGGTGCCTGAGTGGCAGCAGCTGTGAGGACCAGCCTTTTGGCCCAGAGGATTCTGGGAGCTGGGAGCTGAGGTTTGAACTCAGAGGGTGCTGGAAGCTAGTGCCCTAGTGGCAGCGGCTGTGAGGACCAGCGTTTTGGCCCAGAGGATTCTGCGATCTGGGAGCTGAGGTTTGAACTCAGAGGATTCAGGAAGCTGGTGCCTTGAGGACCAGCATTTCAGCCCAGAGGATTCTGGGAGCTGGGAGCTGAGGTTTGAAATCAGAGGGTGTGGGCAGCTGGTGCCCGAGCAGCGGAGGAGGAAACTGGCATGCAGGCTAAGCAAGCAACTCAACCACCACCACCACCCCACCAACTGAAACTCTGGAGAGTTGCTGGCAGCAGAGGAAATACAGTGCTCAGAAGGTGTCATCTGACTTGTTACCCACCCAGTTCTTATGGAACAGAAAGGGAAGCATGAAATCTACCTTTTAATATATAAGTAAAATTGAAAGCTTGAAATCTAGACAATCCAACACTATATACATAAGGAGAATACAACAAAGGCACCTGAAGGAATCAAGGAAAGCAATGCTTCAACAAAGTGAAGAGGCATTCAAGATTCACATCAGAATACAGGCAAAAGGCAATCCACATGCTGAGAGCACAATGAAATAACAATATGGGAAAAGCACTGAATAACTCAACAACAAATTCTATGGAGACTGTGGAGGACTCCTACAATGGGATCTCCCTAGAGATAACCCAGGACACAGATGGTAGAATAACAATCACAGACATATTCAAAGAAATCATAGAACTAAGGGAAAAGAATGAAAAACTCAGAAAGGACAAAGAGGGACACAAGGAATGAACTAAAAGGAGAAAATGACAGACTCCGGAAAGAGT
Organism: Rhizomys pruinosus; assembly: GCA_009823505.1. Lineage (NCBI taxonomy): Eukaryota > Metazoa > Chordata > Mammalia > Rodentia > Spalacidae > Rhizomys > Rhizomys pruinosus. The sequence goes on from VZQC01007915.1 coordinate 909,936, forward strand.
TAGAGGAAAAAAATGACAAACTCCAGAAAGAAGTGGAAACAATAAAAAGATCCCATGCTGAAACTAAAAAGGAAACCAATGAGCAAAACAAGGAGCTACAAGAAAAGATTGAGAAGCTCCAAAAGGAAGTGGAAATAGTAAAGAAAACACAGGAAGAAATGAAAAAGGAAATTGAATAGTCATCCAATCAAAAGTAAAGAATGGGAAAAAGCCTCAGAAGCAGAATGGGAAAAGCAGAAAAAAAGAATATCAGACCTAAAACATAACACAGAACAACTAAAAAGCTCAAGTAAAGAGTATGAAAAATTTAAAAATACACAAGAGTGGAACAACCAGGAAATGTGGGACACTATGAAAAGATCAAACCTGCACATCATAGGGATAGAGGAAGGAGAAGAATCCCAAGAGAATGGTGTTGATCAGATTATCAACAGAATAATAGATGAAAATTTCCCCAAATTAAAAAAAGACAAACCCAAACAAATACAAGAAGCACATAGAACACCAAAAAGACTAGACGAGAAAAGAAACTCCCCCCACCATATCATAGTTAAAACACGAGATGCCCAAAACAAAGACAAAATTATGAAAGACACAAGAGAAAAACAACAAGTTACATATAAGGAGAAACCTATCAGAATTACAGCTGACTATTCTGCACAAACTATGAAAGCAAGAAGAACATGGAGCAAAGCATTCCCAGTGCTAAATGACTATAAATGCTAACCCAGGTTACTATACCTAGCAAACATGTTGATTCTAGTTGAAGGAAAGAGAAAAATCTTCCATGACATAAACAAGATGAAAAAATACATGTCCAGAAAACCAACCCTTCAGAGAATACTTGAAGCAATTCAAATGACAGGAGAGGAGCAACTGCCCCAGGCACCTTGAAAGAGAAATTAATAAAAGCACAAATGCAGAAGTAGAAACCTAGATGAAAAACGCATGGGGCTGGAGAGATAGCCTAGTGGTTAAGAGCGCCGACTGCTCTTGCAGAGGACCCGGGTTCAATCCCCAGCACCCACATGGCGGCTGAGAACCGTCTGTAACTCCAATTCCAGGAGAACTCCAGTTCCAGGGGAATCTGACACCCTCTTATGACCTCCGCAGCATTGCACAACACGGGTGCACAAACCTGCATGCAGACAGTATATTCATACACATAGAAAAATAAATAAAATAAATTGAAAAAAAATTTTAAAAAAAGAAAAATGCAAATGGATAATAAGATGAAAGGAAGCATCACACACCTCTCAATTATAACCTTAAATATTAATGAACTAAATTCCCTAATCAAAAGGCATAGACTGGGAGAATGGATTAGGAAACAGAATCTATCGATATGCTGTCTACAAGAAACCCATCTCACCCTCAAGGATAGGCAACAACTTAAAGTAAAAGGATAGAAAAAAATATTTCAAGAAAATGGTACCAAAAAGAAACCAGGATTTGCTATTTTAATATCAGACAAAATAGACTTCAAAGTAGAAACAATTAGAAGAGACAAAGAGGGCCATTACATCCTTATCAAAGGGAAAATTAAGCATGAAGACCTCACAATCATGAATATATATGCACCAAACTCCGGTACACTGACCTTTAGAAATACAACTCTACATGACATCAAGGCACAGATTAACCCCAGCACACTCTTAGTAGGGAACTTCAATACCCCACTGAGTCCTTTGGACAGATCAACTGGGCAAAGAATAAACAGAGAGACATCTGAACTAAACAATACAATACAGGAAATGGACCTCACAGACATCTTCCAAATATTCCACCCAAGCTCCAGAGGATATACTTTCTACACAGCACCCCATGGAACTGTCTCCAAAATTGACCACACACTTGGACACAGAAAAAACTCAACAACTACAAAAAATGAAATAATTTCATGCATTCTATCAGACCATAGTGCAATAAAGCTCAATATCAACACCAGAATAAGCCCTGCTACCTACACGAAAACATGGAGACTAAACAACACACACCTGATTAATGAATGGGTCAAGGAGGAAATAAAGAAAGAAATAAAAGCATTCCTGGAACTAAATGACAATGACGGTACAACACAACAAAGCCTATGGCACAATTTTAAAGCAGTCCTAAGAGGGGCGTTTATAGCCCTGGGTGCCTACATTAAAAAAACAGAAAGAGCATAGATAAATGAGCTAAGACTGCAGCTAAAAACACTTGAAAGATAACAACATATGAACCCTAAACGCAACATATAGGAAGAAATAACAAAAATCAGAGTAGAAATTAATGAAATAGAAACAAAGAAAACAATACAAAAAATCAACAAATCCAAAAGTTGGTTCTTTCAGAGAATAAATAATATAGACAGACCCTATCCCAGTTAACTAAAAGAAAGAAAGAGCAACTCCAAATCAATAGAGTTCACGATGAAAGGGGAAATATCACAACAGGCAATGAAAAGATCCAGACAATCATATAGGAATACTTCAAAAACCGCTACTCTACTAAATTTGAAAACCTAAGTGAAATGGATGAATATCTGCAATCTATGGAATCACCAAAGCTAAACTAAGAAGAGACTGATAGCTTAAGTAGACCCATAATAGATGAAGAAACTGAAAATTGGGCTGGAGAGATGGCCTAGTGGTGGAGAGTGCTGACCGCTCTTGCAGAGGACCCGGGTTCGATCCCCAGCGCCCACATGGCGGCTGAGAACCATCTGAAACTCCAATTCCAGGAGAATTCCAGTTCCAGGGGAGTCCAACGCCCTCTTCTGACCTCCGTGGCATTGCACGACGCGGGTGCACAAACTTGCATGCAGACAGTACATTCATACACATACAGAAATAAAAAAAAATAAAATAAATAAAAAAGAAAATGTAATAAGAGACCTCCCAACTAAAAAAGGCCCAGGTCCAGATGGTTTCACAGCAGAATTCTTTTTTTTTAATAATTCTATTTATTTTTGTATGTGTATGAATGTATTCTCTGCATGTAGGTTTGTGCACCCATGTCGTGCAATGCCGCGGAGGTCAGAAGAGGGTCTCAGATTCCCCTGGAACTGGAGTTCTCCTGGAATTGGAGTTACAGACGATTCTCAGCCACCATGTGGGTGCTGGGGATCGAACCCGGGTCCTCTGCAAGAGCAGTCGGTGCTCTTAACTGCTAGGCTATCTCTCCAGCCCATCACAGCAGAATTCTATAAAACATTTAAAGAGGACTTAAACAATTATTACTCAAACTGTTCAGAAAGATACAAGCAGAGGGAAAGCTCCCAAATTCCTTCTATGAAGCCAACATCACTCTAATACTAAAACCAGGCAAGTATGCAACTTAAAAAGAGAACTACAGACCTCTCTCATTAATGAACTCAGATGCAAAAATCCTCAACCAAATACTTGCAAACCATAGACGGACCCACAGCAAAAAGATCATTCACCATGATCAAGTTGGATTCACGCCAGAGATACAGGGACGGTTCAACATATGAAAATCAGTAAATATCATAAAACACATAAATGGACTGAAGGACAAAAACCACATGATCATCTAAATTGATGCAGAAAAAGCCATTGACAAAATCCAGCATCCCTTCATAATTAAAGTACTATATAAGAAACCCACAGCCAGCATCATCCCAAATGGAGAAAAGTTAGAAGGATTCCCTATGAAGGTAGGAACCCAACAAGGCTGCCTCTTGGTGCCACTCCTCTTCAATATAGGGCTTGAAACACTGGCTAGGGCAATAAGGCAAGAAAAGGAAATTAAATGAATTACTAATTGGAAAAGAGGAAGTAAAACTATCCCATTTTGTGGATGATATGATAGTTTACCTAAGGGATGCCAAAAACTCCACCAGAAAACTCCTAGAAAGTTTCAGTAAAGTGGCAGGATACAAAATTAACTTAGAAAACTCCGCAGCATTTCTTCACACCAACAACAAGCAACTAAAGAAGGAATACAAGAAGACCTTCCCAATCACAATAGCCTCAAAAACAATAAAATACCTAGGAACAAACCTAACCAAAAACCCCAAAGATCTCTACAACAAAAATTATAAACTCCTGAAGAAGGAGATTGAAGAAGACATCAGAAGATGGAAATATCTCCCATGCTCATGGATTGGAAAAACTAATATAAAAGAAATGTCCATTCTACCCAAACTAATATACAGATTCAATGAAATTCCAATTAAAATCCCAAGGACATTCTTCACAGGCTTGAAAAAAAATTCTTAAATTCATATGGAACAACAAAAGACCCCAAATAGCCAAAGCAACCCTGAGTGAAAAGAGCAATACAGGGGGGATTTCCATACCAGGCATCAAACTGTACTATAGGGCTATAGTCATAAAAACAGCCTGTTATTGGCACAAAAACAAACCTGAAGATGAATGGAACAAATCTGAAGATCCAAACTTGAGCACATACAATTCCAGCCACCTCATATTTGACAAGGGTGCCAAAAAGATTCAGTGGAGGGCCAGATGTGGTAGCACAGGCCTTTAATCCTAGCACTTGGGAGGCAGAGGCAGGCAGATCTTTGTGAGTTCAAGGCCAGCCTGGTCTACAGAGTGAGTTCCAGGGCAGCTGGGGCTACAGGGAGACTCTGTCTTGAAAAGACCAAAATAAATAAATAAATAAATAAATAAATAAATAAATAAATAAATAACTCAATGGAG